>CAWUFW010023432.1:0-76033 GCA_963921515.1 Calotriton arnoldi
ATATATATATATATATACATATATATATATATATATATACATATATATATATATATATATATATTACTCCACTTGCACAAAACCATCCGGTCAGCATACAAAAAGGAGAGCACTCACAGGATATTGATTCAAAGTGCTATTTTTAATGTGCTGGGACCCCCCCGCACTGACAGACGCGTTTCGGCACTCTGCCTTTATCGATGTCAGTGTGTACTATTGAAAAACACCATTATATATATATATATATATATATATATATAGAGAGAGAGAGAGAGAGAGAGAGAGAGAGATAGCTAGATAGATAGATAGATAGATAGATAGATAGATAGATAGATAGATAGATAGATAGATAGATAGATAGATAGATAGATTACCTACTGGTGGTTGCTAGGAGGTAGTTATAGTTAGGGCCAAAGTTTCCATAGGAAAAGCATTTTTTTTGTTTTGCCAATAGCTTTGGCGCGCCAGACGAAACTTCAGGAAATTTTGACAAAACTTCCCCTTTTTGGTTCAACTGCTGTGTTGAAAGTTTCGGGGTGATCCTTCAAGCGGGGGCCGAGAAAAAGGGGGGTCCCAAAACACGTTTTCCCCATGTTATGTTTATGGAATTTTTCATTTTTTGAACACGGCTACAGCCCAAACCGCTGAACGGAACTACACCAAATTAGGCAAAAAGCTAGATGTTGGTCCAGAAAGTGTGCTTTTAGTGATTTTGGTGTAAATCCTTTCAGTGGTTTCAGAGATATTTAAGTTTTAAAAATATAGATATCTGGGAGCCCAACAGCCTACTGAGACCCTACTGAAATTTGATTGGCTGCCAACACTTCCACCAGGATGTGCACATACGCCACACTGAAAGGGCGCACTCACAGCGCATTTCAAGACACTTTCCAACCCCGATTATGAGATATTTCTGCTCCGTCAAGCCCTAGAAGGGTCGATAGACAAGTTCTACACCCTTTTGTGAGTACTAGCAAGCACCTGCACCTTACCAGATGAGTAAGACTAGATCAGTGCACAGCTCATCTGGGGGTGTTTGGCAGCAAAACTCAGGTAACACATACTCCAGGGACCCTGGATGTTAATGGCTGACATCCTCATGTTAGGCAGGTTCAAAGAACTTTTGAAGTCCGGAGCGGCACCCATAAAAGTGGCCCTTTAGCGCTCGATAAAGGCAGAGCCTGTCAATCAGGTGACTCAGGCACCAAGCACCATCAGGAAAGTCTGGCCTAGGAATAGCGTGCTAACTTTCCCCTGCTGATGGTGAGGTGACGCCACCGCGCACACCGGAGATTGCCCCACAAAAGGGAAGAAGTGCTCAGCATGTGGGAAGCTCAACCATTACATGAAGGTGTGCTGGTCAACCCCTAAGAAAATTTCAGGCAAAGGCGGTAAGCCTGGTGAACATTGAATCGCAAGACGATGGCAACATGGACGATGACTCATCCGAGAGCACAATACATGTGATTCATGCTGTGGTACCAGCCCAAACAGAGAGACACATGCAACCCCGCTGCCAGATCATGGTCAAAGGACACCCTCTCACAAAGCTAATAGATATAGGGGCCTCCATCAACTTCATGCCACTGGCCAATCACCAATCATTACTCAAGCCACCAAGCCTTCACCCTACAACCACCAAAGTCTATGTATTTGGCCTCCCTCCTTGCCACAATTGCACATTGGGACCAAGTCACAAGGGCCAAGGTGTACATCACAAAAGGTGGACCGGGTATGCTGGTGAGCTGCGCCACTACCGAATGCCTCCATCTCTTCCACTTTGCATTTGTAGTGCATGCCAGTGCAGTGGACAGCCTGATCAGAGAATTTGGCCATCTGTTCAACAGGATCCAATGCCTCAAAGGGCCGACCATCTGTTTACACATTGACCAGTCGGTGCAACCAGTCGTTCTATGCCATCGACTCATGACATTTAATCTGCGGCCAAAAGTAGAGGCGGAACTAAAGAAACTGGAAGTGCACACATCATCAAAAGAGTTGATGGCCACGTGGATCTTGCCCATAGTGGTAGCCAAGAAATCGAAACAACCAGGGGAGGTGAGAAGAATATGTGTGGACATGCACCTTCCAAACACAGCGATAAAGCTAAACAACACCTGATGCCAACAGTTGATGACATTGTGGTTGAACTGGCTGGATCACGTCAGTTCTCGAAGATGGACTTCAGATTGGGGTACCATCAGATCTTTCTGGCTCCAAAGTTCCGACACAATACCACCTTCTCCACCCACATTGAGCTCAGGAGGTACACATCTCTAAATTTCATAATCTACAGCATGACAGAGGTGTTCCAGGACATCATCAGAGGTGTATAGGTTGGCCTTCCGGACGAGCTAAATGTCAGCAACGATATCCTAGTCCATGCCTCCACCTTAGAAGACCACCTCCAATGACTATGGGCTATCTTTGCCCTACCAGAATCCTACAACTTGCTCCTCATCAGATTGCAACTTTTTTGCATGAGTCTTTAACCAAATATGAGAAACAGGAGTGTATCCCAGTCTTTGGAAGGAAGCTATTGTCATTCCTCTGCAAAAGAAACCGAATGGGGACCCAGAGGACCTAAAAACTTTTGCCCCATCTCACTGTTGCCCACTCTGGCAAAAATGTTAGAAAAATGTATTAACAAGGAGCTGGTTAAGTTCATTAACACTCAAGATCTCCTGGATCCATTTCAGAACAGTTTCAGAAGTGGCCACAATATTGTGTCTGCGCTTGTTGCCACAGCAGATTCCATTTGCTGCCAGGTAGACCAGGGTGGTGCCACCATCTTGGTGATTCTGGATCTGTCAGTGGCATTTGATACTATGTCACCATCTCGCCTGGTCCAACAACTCCATCAGGTGGGGTGAGGGCAACTGCTTTGGACCTTCTCTGCTCTTTCCTTACATATAGGGCCCAAATAGTTAGCTGTGGAGATTTTAGAGCGGAAGCACTTAAGCTCCACTGTGGGGTCCTGCGGGGCTCCTCCCTTAGTCCCACTCTTTTTAATTTGTACTTCTCCTCCCGTTCTGAGTTGGTGTGCTCATTCAGTTTCCAAGTGTTATTCTATGCGGAGGGCACTCGAATTATTGTTTCCATATTCGACAATCTACCGCTGGTAGCAGATAAGTTTAAACAGTGTAGGAACGGCATCAGCGTTTGGATGAAGGATAACTGTTTAAAATTGAATGCTGAAAAAACGAAGATCTTGGTTTTTGGGGCTCAGCACATGGTGTGGTCTGAGCTGGCCGGAGACCTGTGTTCCTTTACCATCCCTGGATGAATCAGTAAAAAACTTGGGGATTATTTTTGAGAAGTCACTTTTCTTTGACTCACAGGTCTGTCAGACCGCAGACTCTTGTTTCCTTATCATCAG
Source organism: Calotriton arnoldi (assembly GCA_963921515.1). NCBI lineage: Eukaryota > Metazoa > Chordata > Amphibia > Caudata > Salamandridae > Calotriton > Calotriton arnoldi. The sequence goes on from CAWUFW010023432.1 coordinate 3,380, forward strand.
GACCTTGAAGAACATTTCTCCTTAATCCCTTCTGAAATTCGAGTTGCAGTGGTCATCGCCTTTATAACACCTCACATAGACTACTGCAATGCTTCATATCTGAATATCAATAAGTCCTTGCTGAATAGGCTGCAGGTTATTCAGAATGTGCGGCAGCCCACCTTGTTTTAAATGTGCCTAAACATCTTTCGGTAAGGGATGGCATACACTCCCTACATTGGCCAGTTAGAAAGCGGGTATTATATTAAGCCCTCTACATGATCTTCATTCACCATCAAGGACCTGGTGCTTTTTTGAACATCCCTCCAGTGGTATATGCTCAATAGAATGCTTAGATCATCCATTCATAGGAAGGTGGTTGTCCCCAGATTCACCAACACCAGATGGGGTGGCCGCTCCTTCTCGGTTGCGGGTGCCAAATTGTGGAATACTTTACCTGCGCACCTCGCGGCCCTGGAGTCATCTCCAGGTTCCACAAACATCCTAAAACCTGGCTCTTCTCTCTCACGTAAGTGCTCTTTATTGGTCTCCATCAGTTGTTCCCTTGTATGTACTTTGACACCCTCGGACTCAGTGCGCTTTATCAATTCTATTCGCATCAATTCCATTCTTCACCTGGCTCAAGACAGTGGGTTCACCCTTCATCAGGAGAAATGTGATTTCCACCGGGAGGAAATATGATTCTTCAACTATCGATTCATGGTGAAAGGGATCATGCCTGACTTAACAAAAGTCAGCGACACACAGTTGGCACCCGCCCCTTCCACGGTAACCAGCGTTAGGAGTTTCCTAGGGATGGTCAGATACAGTCACCGGTTTATGAAGAACCTCACCACCCTAACGGAACCCCTCCGGGTCCTCACCAGAGCAGATACACCCTGGCAGTGGGTTGAACAGCAAGAGAGGGTATTTCAAGCCACCACACTGGCATTACCTTGGCATAATTCAACCCAAACCGAGAAACAGAACTGTCGATGGCAGCCCCACTGGCCTAGGAGAAGCATTTTCCTAAAGACAGACATGCGGTGAGTGGGCCCCCATCGCATACACAAGCTGACCTTTGACACCAATGGAACAAGGCTACTCCTACATCGAAAAGGAGGTGATTGGCATCCACTGGGGGTGCCGGCACTCCCAGTTTTACCTCTATGGGCAGCAATTTACTGACCACAAACCTCTGATCCTGCTATTCAATGAATATGCCTTGAAGTCACCCCCAAGGATCGAAAAGTGAATACTTCAACAATAAGGGTACCAACTCTCGGTGGTGTACAAGCCAGGGAAACACAAACCTGTCAACTTGCTGTCTCTGCATGCCTGGCCCACCAATGCCCAGGAGGCAGCATAAGCTGCGGAAACAGAAGAGTAAGGGCAGCTAGTTGTTGAATGGTCCCAACCACTCCCTGTCTCTTTGGCAGACATCATCAAAACCACAGAGATGGATGACTGCTTCCAGCTGGCCATTGAGGCAATGTTGGCAGGGACCTGGGAAGCCATCAAAACCGGACTGCAGAGTCACACAGAGGCGGCGTGGAAAGCTCTGATCTCTCTGTACCACCTACATGAGGAGCTCACAATCACTCCAGACAAGTGTCTGTTACAAGGACCCCGGCTAGTAATCCCCTCAAATTTGACAAAACAACTTGTTGACCTAGCATACGGATCCCACCAGGGAATGGTAAAGACCAAGAACAGACTGCATGCCAAGGTGTGGTTGCCAGAACTTGATGAACAAGTGAAAAACACAAGAAGGCACTGCAGCCTCTGCCGAGCCACCAGCTGTCCTGATCCCCCACCCCCTGTCATCACTGAGCACATCCCCAAAATACCCTGGCACAGAGCAAGCATTGACTTCAGAAGCCCCCCAGATGGGTGTCACATGTTAGTAGTCATAGACGACCACTCTAAATATCCTGAGATAGAGGTGGTGAAGTCGACATCAGCAGAGGAGGTCATAGCCAAGCTAGAAAAGATAAAGGCTACTCATGGCCTCATCAAGGATCTGAGAACAGACAACAGGCTACCATTTAATGGGCAAGAGTTTGCCAGCTACCTTGCCTCACGAGGGACAAAACATCATAAAATCACCCCCCCCTCGGTGGTCACAAGCAAATGGGGTAGTGGAGCCGTGCATGAGAAGCATTACCAAGACCGTTCGCATTGCTCAAGTAGAACAGCAGTGTGTCAAAAAAGCCATCTATGTTTTCCTGAGGGACTACCTCTTAACACCCCCCACCGCACCACCACAAAAGTCAAGACCAGCGCCTTCTGTTTCAAGCGGAGGGTAGAGGATGCCATCTCACACCAACCTCTGTGGACTGAGGCAGTGCATCTGGTCAGTCAAGCAGCCGCCAAGTGACAAGCTCAGAACCAAAAGGTGTTCCAGTGCCAAAGGGTCAGACCGACCTCCCTCCAGCCAGGCAAAATGGTGCTAGCAAAAGACCACACCGAGGGAATAAGTTTAGGCTCCTGTTTGAAAGACAACCGTGGCGCATCACCCGCATGGTGGACCCATGGTGACTGCAGTGAGAGGCTCAGAGACAATCACACGCAACGCTTCCTAGTTCAAGCTTTTGAACACTCCAATGACTGTAGAGGAGCATCTAGAAGGAGCAGAACTCATGACCAGTGAGTCAAATTCCGATCCAGGCGAGCGACGGGACACCCAGGAAGAAGTGTATGACCTACCCACCCTGTTGCCACATCACCTGCCGGATGAAGGGCGCCTGGCCCCTAACTGGATACAACCTCCATTGCCTGGGGGCTCCCAGCTATTTAACGAGGACAATTCAATGGACAGTGGTGGAGAGCCGTCACAACCATTGTCCAGCTGTGGCAAGCGAGGTTTCCTGAGCTATAACCTCAGTCTCAACCCCACTCCATCCCAGGAGTTCAAAGACTATGTGTTGGATGTTTGACACTGATGAGCCATCCGCCCTCTCAGCCATATCCTTTAATAGCATGCTGTTAACGCATTTTCTTTTGTTGTCAGTTGTTCGACATCATTGTGGGATCAGAAAAAAAACCATTGAGGGTGTATTCCGACATCCATAAGTGATTTGATGGTTTAGAAACTGTTCTTGGGTTAGTTCTAAGCTGAGGAGGAGTGTAATGTTTAGATATCCAGAAGGGAGGTCCCCCTCCCACCTCTAGCGTCCAGAGGGACAGTGATTTCCCCCGTGGTCATGTGACCCGAGGGGATAAGAGAAATAAAGGACGGAGCCACAAGTATTCCCGGACAACTCCAGACAGGTGTCTTGAGTATTTGTGCCCTGCTAGTTGCTGACACCACCATGCTGCCAGACCACACCATTCTGGTAGCTTCTGGCGCGACACCACAACCAGCTGGCTGAGTAAGTCTTTGTTCTTAATCGTGGATAGATTGTTTGATGCCATAGAAAGTGTAAACAGAAAAGCACAGGTGTCTCATTTCCATGGTTTTGTGTGCTCTTTTGCACGTACATGGTACTTTACTGCTCTTTTCAAGTGTTTGCCTTTGTCTTCCCTCACATCACAAACTGATTGCAGGGACAGGGTCAACTATATTGGTTTCACACAATCACATGACCATCTTCCAAGGTGCCTGGTCCAGACATCCAGGTAACAGATGCAGTGGTTACGAGCATGCACATGTGATGTCTTTCCTGTTTGGGCCTGGTAAGGGCAGGTAGGAGCAGGACTAGGATCCTTGCCTCTTGAACTTTTTTTCCAGCTCAATCATTCCCTATTTCCTAAAACTCTTCAATTCACCTAGTCTGTCAATTTTTTTCCTTTATCATGTTAAATACAGCTCAATTATATTATTTACGATGTAGTTTTCATTTGAGTTGTTACTGCTTATTTGTGGCGCCATCCTCTCTTGTTTGATTTTTTGTTGTTTTGCGCATTCCCTCCTTCTTTTCCTTCTGTCCCGGCACCTGACATTTCTCCTTTGTTTGTATAGGTGTTTGGCTTCCTGGGACGGAGTGTCTGGCGCCTTTGCTCCCGTAAAAAATTAAGGGGCATATTATCAAGAACGGCGTTAAACTTATCGCCGGTTTAGCGGCAGAAAACTGCAGCTAAAGCGGCGATAATGGGCTTGATAATATGCCCTGGAAAATTCCAATAGAAGCCCATGTTCACACCAGAACATGGACTTCTATTGGAATTCTCAAAGAGCATATTATCAAGCTCATTATCGCAGCTTTAGCGGCAGTTTTCTGCGCTAAACCAGCGATAATTTTAACGCCGTTCTTGATAATATGCCCCCAAGCTCTTCAACCAATGTATGTCCCCTTTTGTGGTATTTTGTTACCCCTGATGTACTTGGATTTACTTCAGCTTCCGATTCAGTTTCAACTGAGGAACTCAGATCTGACATTGACGATGCAGATTGTATTCCACTTTTGATACGGCCACGGGTCACTGCTTCAGCTCTATAATTTGTATTACTTTTAGCTGCTTTTGCTGCATCATATTTTTGCGAAAAAGTAAATATTTGACCCTACTCGTAGTCATTTTTATCCGCTGGAATTTAAACATTTTTCTTTTCTTAATTATTTCCTCTTCTTTTTTCAAACGCGATAGCATCTCCTCTCTCATTTTGTGCCCCACATTGTCGCCTTCAAGTGCTTCAATTTTTAATTTAATTTCATCAATCTGTTGTCGCAGATCTTTCCTTTCTATATCCGCATATTTGATCAATATCTCCATTAATTTTCTAGATGACTCCAAGTTGCATTCCCCCCACTCTCTCAACATACTGGGGTTTTGAGTATCATATTGTATTGTATTGTATTGTAATTGACATTTGTAGAGCGCACCGTCAGGTCTCTAAGCGCTGTAAGAGAGAGCCCTACCCTAGCACGTGAAGAGATGTTATTGATTATGTTGTGCCCCAGGCTTCCGCAAAAAGGACTGTTTTTAACTTCTTCCTGAAAGGGAGAAGGGCGTGTTCCTTGCGCAGATTCTCCAGCAGCTTGTTCCAAAGTAGAGGAATGGAGGTTGCCATCAGTGCCTTCCCTGCCCGTTTGTCCTGGGGTCGGCATGCTGGCAGTCTCTGAGAACATTTCCTCTGCCGCCTTTTCCCTCCCTCGGAGCACGTCGGCAGCCATTATGTTGCACTACCATGTAAGCGTGAATACTGCTGTAACTACGGAGCTCTACCGCTTTTGCACACCTCTCACCAGACTATGATGGGTATGTCCTACCTTTCAGGCGTCCGCTGTGTTTCCCGCGTCCTCTGACACAAAATCCACTGCTTCGCCGTATTCAGTAGGTGTTCTCCCGCTGCCTGGGGGCTTGCGGTGTTCTCCTCCCGGAGACTCACTATTCCGGTTTCCACCAGATTCGGCTTTGTGCCGCGTTGCCCAGCTCGAGAGGGAGTCCGTTTTTCCAAGAAAGCCGCCTTGGAAGTAGTATTTTGATACTCCTTCTTTCATATCCAAAAAGAAAACGGAACGGACTCCACTTAGTACGTGCTTTGATATTTTTATTTCGTGCTTTTCGCCGCCATGATGCGTTTCGGGCTACCCAGAGCCCTTGATCACATGACATGCTCTTGTTTTACTCCCATTTTTAAAGTGACACAGTGCATTACGTGTAAACATAGATATAAAAGACAGACTTTCCGTTTGAACTCTGCTTTTAACTTTGCTTTTAACCGTATATACTTTTAACTCGTTTTCATAAAAATATGTGTAAAAATATCCATAAATATTACTGTATAAATACATATATAGAATATTGGACACATGTTTAAAAAGACATCTGGACAGGTAAGTTCATCTTATGCCTGCATAATGCATAAAAATCTGCTGCCTTAAAATGCTCCCATGTGCAAATTTTGCGTTTCACATCATTTTGCTAATACCAACACAATTACTCAAGAGTGCCAGGGTCAAATCTGTCGCTGCTTGTATGTATGCAGTTGTATGTCACTATATCAAGTACCACTACATGATTGTGCACTACATTACAATAACTACATCATAGGACATCAGATTGTCACTGTGATTTTTAATAAATAAAGTGTGTTTCGTTGGCATGAATAGGTCGTAAATAATATAATTGAGCTGTATTTAACATGATAACGTTTTTACATTGAAAAGGCTAGGCCTCAAATTCATCTTCCATTGTTGTACTTTACACATTTTAAAATTAATATGGCTTCTTGTTTCTCGGTCTGTGCACCAAGAACTGCAAATGTGTCCTTCAGTATTTTAGAGAAATAATTGAAATTCAAGCAGTTTTACTGTCATACTTTTGTAGTATCTTTAACATAAATTCTCCTTCGTGGCCTTGATATTCCTGGACGAAGGAGCAGAGCTTGACTTGTATCTTGCCAAGGCCACTTCCTCTGGTTAGCAGAGGTTGTGTATATATTTTTTAATCTGCCTATGTTTGGATTGTGTTGTATAATACAGGATTATGCACTAGCATTAAAGCAAAAGTTTTTCCATGTTATGTGAAACATTTATTTCACACCATGTTGACAGTGTGATTTATGGGTTTGGAAAACTGTATCACAGGATGTTTTTAGGAGGGGTGGGCGAAATTGGAGAAATCTGGTAATTCCATGTTACTATTGTAAAGCGGAATAACTGATTAAATTCCGACACTCAAACTGCACAATAATTCTGCAGTGGTTTTTAATTTAACAGGCCTGGAATAGGGAGCAGTCCCTATGTGTCTAAAGACCACTGCAGATAAAGTTTAATCTGCAGTGGTTTTTAAACATAGAGGGACTCCTCCCTCTTCCAGCCTTCTTCAAACCACTGCACAGGAGGGTATGCACCTCGGCACCCTTACATAACTATGTAAGAGCACCAAGGGGTATGCACTGGAGTGGGTATCCCTCGGTTCCCTTACATGCTTATCTAAGGGCACCAAGGGTTATGCACTGAATTACACTGCAGTGCATACCCGTCAGTGCCCTTACATAAGTATGTAAGGGCACTGAGTGCATGCATTGGAGTGGATATCCCTCTGTGCCCTTACATACATATGTAAGGACACTGAGGGGTATGCACTGTACTGCACTGTAGTGCACTGCAGTGCATACCCCTCGGTGCCCTAACATAAGTATCTAAGGGCATTGAGTGGCATGCACTGGAGTGGACACCTCTCGGTGCCCTTACCTACTTATGTAAGGGCTCAAAGGGGTGTGCACTGTACTCCACTTCAGCACAGTGCAGCACATACCCCTTGGTGCCCTTACATAAGTATGTAGGGCCACTGAGTAATATGCACTGGAGTGGATACCCCTTAGTGCCCCGGGAAGGAGGTGGTCCACGGGGCTGTATATGACCCGGGAGGGGGCCGCACACGGCCATCTCCATGTGTACATTATTACTTTGGCCCCGGGGAGATGTTGCTCCCCGGGGCTTTTAAAATGAGGGGGGTCTGTGTGGCTGAAGTGGTTGAAGTGTTGGCAGCCAATCAGATTTCAGCACGGGGACTGTCGGATCCTCGGAGGATCCGCATCCCTATATATCTAAGTTTGAATTTTTTTTAATATCTCAAAAACTACTGAACGGATTTACATCAATTGACAAAAAGGTCGCTTTCTGAAGCAACAGTTACCTTTCTGAGGAATTTGATGTAATTCTGTTCAGTAGTTCGGATTGTAGTCGTGTCTAAAATTCCTATGAAAATTTGCAAGGGGAAAACACTTTGTGGGACCCCCCTTTTTCTATGCCCCTGCTTGATGTATCACCCTGAAACTTTCAAGACAGCAACTGCAGTGAGTGTCATACTCATTTTGAAAATTTCGTGAGGATTCATCAAACGGGGCCAAAGTTATTGGCAAAACAAAAATGCTCTTCCTATGGAAACAACATCCTAACTATAACTACCTATTGGTGACTGCCAGTAGGATAGTAGGATATATATATTTCCATATGCAATTTGACGAAGTGGATGCCCTTCCAAGCGGGTCGGGGCTTGTTGGCGTCGTCACCGCCTACATATTCCATATGCAAAACTCACGCTGCCTTTGCAGCACAAATCCAAGCCCATCCATTTGAGAGAGTCAAGTTGATTTTATTCAAGCAGGCAGCTCAGTAGTAAAAGCATGACGCGTTTCAACCGTCCTCGGTTTTAATCATATGCATGTGTGAGGAACAACAAGCTCTGAATTTAAATACACTGCATCTGAAAACAGTCAAGAAGGACGATGACATGCAGTCCACTGATTTTAAAGGGGCACTGGTCACAATGTGTTTTCATTCTGTCCTGGGACTATACCATAACTTCCCTTCACAATACTCTTTCTCATTTCTTTGACAGTGCATTGTTTTTAAACAGTGTCCGAGTTTGCGTGGATAAAGTCCCTGTATGGAAATTATTACGGATAAAGCACAAAGGTGGGCATGTTACAACCTCGTTACTGAACTGAGTATCATGGCAAAAAATCGAAATTGATTTTAAATAAGGAAGGATGTGATGCCGCATTTTTCATCATCATTACAATGCATGCTGGTCACTGTAGTGCAAGAGTAAGCAAAACAGTGGACTGCATGTCATCGTCCTTGTTGACTGTTTTCAGATGCAGTGTATTTAAATTCAGAGCTAGTTGTTCCTCACACATGCATATGATTAAAACCGAGGACGGTTGAAACGCGTCATGCTTTTACTACTGAGCTGCCTGCTTGAATAAAATCAACTTGACTCTCTCAAATGGATGGGCTTGGATTTGTGCTGCGAAGGCAGCGTGAGTTTTACATATGGAATATATATATTTTTACTAGGTCTTTCCAGGTTTTACATGGTTTTAGCAGGTTTTAGCAGTGGTTTTATCTAACTGTATTTTTAAATCGTCTGTTCAATTTATACTGTATGCATTTTGCACTTTCCCCATTTGCTGCTTTACATTTTTTGACATCTATCTGTATGCACCAGTGGAATGTCATTAATATTGCACTTGCAATGTAAAAGTATATAATTACCACTAGTCTTATGGGTTTGCTCCCTCTATATGAATGTGAAAAGAAACATATACTTACTGTCACCACTCTGTTGGTACTTTCCTTAAATGTTTACAGTGCACTTGCACTTTGTATATTGACTAAAAACAAGGCATATCTATGGCTCCCTTGATGTACTTAATTTTTGTTGTTTGCTATGTAGGACAATAGCTTACTACAGGTGTTGAAATAAACACTTAAGAAATGTTATTGCACCAGCACTTTACCTTCCCTGTGTTTTAGTAGCTATTTATTATTGATGAACAATTTATTGAATCTTAGACAATATTCCAGATGTTATGAAACATATCAGGGGAAACCACTGCTCTGGAGGAAGATTTTATTCAAACTATGTTTGTATATATAATACTGGCTATTTCTATTTAATATTGTTGAAGAGTAGATGTGCTTTCCTCTGGTGAGACCTATTATAGGGTTTGAATGACAAACATGTACGGTATATCAGTAACCTGTATTTTGAGTATCTATAAGGTCTTAGATGTTGGTTTCAATATGCTTAGTATGTTTTTTAGCTATATCAGGGGAGTGTCCGTAGTCAATTTCACCCAATCACTATATATTGTTTCCAAAAACCCCGGCGTGTCATGTGATCAAGACTGCAGTAACGCAGTCGAAATGCGTAATGCTGGGCACTTGCCATATGATTTTGATTTGATTTGACTTTTTTGCCATGTGAAGATGGAATAAAGCACTTAGCACTTTTTCTGCACAATTGAGGTCCGTACCTGTTCTTTCACCGAGGATTTGGTGCTACAGGATTGTGGTGTCTCATATATATATATACATATATATATCCAGTGACAATGTGTCTCACAATATAGTGGGCTCGATGTAGGTGGGGTTTTTCCTATAATTTGCGATTGTCTGAGGGATGCTCCCCCTTCACATCTGGGCAGTCTCTAATGAGCATTCACCATGGCGGAGTCTCTCCTGTGCATTTCACCTCCATTACATGAGGATAGACTCTAGCTCATTCATCCTGGTAACCTGTAACCAGGACATACCTTGGACTGCTCTTTTGTTTCTTTAGAGTGGTCCTTTAGAGCTGTTTACCCTGGCTGCTTATAACCTGTGCATGCCATAACCTACTCCTCTGCCATTGCTAGGCGGAATCTATAGAGCATTTACCAAAGCAAACAAATGCTGAAATCGACTTAGCACTTCCTGGACTTGTGAGTTAATGCATTTGCTTGTCTCCTTTCATCAGAGGTTTCTCTGTGCATGCCTTTGAGTTTCTCTGCATTCATTGTTGAAAGCACCCTTTAGATCATTTACCCTGTGTGCCTGTAACCAGTGGGTGCATGTGGGTTGCTCCTGTGTCACTCCTGTGTCATATGTAAAAGGAATTTACTCTTCATTCTGTAGTTTACTTATTGATGCTCCTGGGTGGACTCTATATATTGTTTACCATATTGCCTGCATCTAAGCCATGTCACAGGGTTGCTGTGACTCATGGGAGTTAAGTGTCAGAATGTCAAGTATAAAAATAGTGTGCTTCCTAAATATCATAGGCAGAATAACATAACGGCAATCTTGAAGTTATATATAGCTAAGGTACATATATGTGGAGTTAAGTATAGTAACTATAAAATAGCTATTTACACTTGCCTTCCAAATATGTTTGTGTTGTCAGTGTTTTCATACTATCAGCTCCTGGGTGGACCCTATAGGGTATTTTACCCTGGCTGCCTGTAACCAGTGCATACCAAGGGATTCTTCCATGCTTACTCCGTGGTAGATAATTTTCTGTGACAGCCTGTGTCCAGCCTGGATCCAGTGGATGCCTGTCAGTTACTCACTTTCGGTTCTATACAGGTTATCTACAATGACTGCCTGCACCCGGTGCAGTCTGCTGATTGGTCCTCTGTCTGCGTTCTTTCTCTGACTCATCTTCTCTCCATTACACACTGAGGTGCTGCAACCCATGTCAGGATGAGACATCCACTCCAATCATGCACAACATCAAAACCCTTCCCGCATAGGCCGCTCTACAATCCAGTACTCTTCCAACCAAGCACTCATGCGTAGTGCAGCCTCCATGAAACAGCCTGCGCCATTCCACTAATGCACTTCAGTGCCTTGTTGTGGGTTGGAAGCACTGTACAAATGTAGCTCCAATACAATACAACAGAGCGTGGCAGTCTGGAGAGTAGCTAACAGTTGCCAGGATCTTTGGGTCTGCCTGTGCTTTCATCAGGAGTGGACAGGGTGATGGCTAGAAACAACTCCTTTTTAGAAAGAAGGGATTTATCATTATTGCTTTACACACTTTGAGAGTGTGGATGACTTGCTTCATGCTCGAGACATAACATAACCCCACAGAAAAGTTGCATTATTTATTTTAAGACCACGTCTAAATGTCTCCTCCTTTTCCAGGGTTGTGAATGTTGTAATTGCACACTGCAGTGGAGGTGAGTCAGTGAGGTAAGCTCTGGGGGAGGGTGTAAGTTGAAGACTCATGGTTATCAGAAGCGGAGTACTGGATTTTAGTTATCAGAAGTTTATTTAAACATGGAGAGCTGCAGGAAGTGCTTGCATTGGTTTGCATTGGGTCAAAGAGAAAAGTATTACTGGTTAGACGCAGCCTGATTAATTTTGGAAAATAGGTATTCTGGCTTTCTGTCTGCCTTGTGACAACCCCTCTTGTATCTCTTGCAGTGATTTTTGCCACAAAATCTATTTTTAACGGAACAAAATATTGCATGTTACTAATAATAAGTCCTTCATTTCATCAGGCATCATCGTTTCATTTTATGTAAATATGCAAAGTGCATGCTCTTTCATTTGCCAGGCAAGGGCACCATATGCTAGGAATAACGTTTGTATGCTTGGAGGGTTATTGGGATGGCTACTAGGTACCGCCGGGTGACCACTATATGCCGGAGATGTTCATTAGAAAAATCCCAGGGATGCCCTTCCTCTGTGTATAGAGGGCATTATCACGGAGAAGGCTTCCACATGCTATGGATGTCCACTGTATGACAAGAATGCCCAGTAACGGCGAGGGAAGACCCTCCATTCTATGGCATGGACGGATGGCCATTATACACAAGTGTGGTTAACAATGCCAGGAATGACCACTAAATCATCGGAAAAGTAATCATATCCCAGGGAAAGCTGACATAAACATATGCTGGTGATGCCCAACCGTTTCACCCCTCTTCTTATTCTTTTTTCCCTTCTCTCGCCTCTTTCTTTTTATATAAAATGATAAAAGATGCCTTTTTTAATGACCAAACTTTGTTTCTTGAAATTGCAATACTTGTTTCTGTATACATTTTGTTTGCAAATGCTATTTCTTTTGGTATTGCACTTTGAATTTTTGCACACACCTGCAACAGAGGACTGATCCAAGGGCACAGACTTCCATATACTTACCCCCCAAATTTCCAGCTGGATGTAACCGATGCCCCACTCTCACTTACCTAACCATGGTCTGCTGGATCTGCTTTCTCTTTCTGTTTTTTCTTTAGCCAACACCTGCACTTGACCTTATGTCGGTGTGTGGTTGGTTCAGGGACACATGGGCATGTTTGCCACTTTGAGAGGCTGTAGCACCATACAATGTTTGCGAAGGTTCAGGAGGTGAAGCCTGCCTGCTCTTCACCTCTTTAATCCTGGGGGAAGAGGAGGTCCAGGCACTGCTGGGGAAAGAGGAGAGGCAGGGCAAGTGCACTGGTCACAAATAGCAGGGAGGAGGAGTTTTTCACAGTTGTGAGGTGGCTGAGATACTAAGCAGGAGGAGCATCGGGTGGCATGGAATCACACCTACCCAATAGATGAGCTGCTACCGCCCATCAGCCAATCCCAGGCTACATCCACCAACTGGCGATGTCATTGCATGGGGCAGGCTTGGGCAACAGACAAGTGCTTCTTTGCCAATGTCACGCAGCTTGCTCCTGGCAGTTCAGTTCACTTTAACCTCCTCCATCATAATAGTAAAATGAATGCATTCAACCACACAACACAGCAGTAATAAAGCAGCTGGGCCTACCGGTTCGACGTATCAGTAGGACTACACTGGTTGCACCTACGATAACTCTGCCCCAGGTGAATTAATTCTGTGCAGAAACACTAATCCATCTGGGCCAAGCAGGAGCCATCATGGCTGGCTCTATGGGTGTGGCTACCGGAGTAATCCCAGGTTTTCACGCGGAGTATGCTGGCATCCCTCGGTCTGCCCTTTGTGCAAAACTTGGAGATCTAAAGCCTAATAGAGTTTATTCATGTCGTTTCCTGCTTTGTAATTTCTTGTGGGTAACTAAGAAAATCATCCGCAAAAAAAAATAAAACAAAAAAAAAACAGAGGATGAAAAGCATAATGCAACAGAAATCATTCCTGAAGGTTTCGATGAGCAGATTGTGTACCTATAGTATTTACATAGAAGACAGAGATGCAGAGCGAATTTAGCATAGTTTGTTCTGCACGATGCCTGACCTAAGATGATTTTGACTATTTTAACTGAGCGACTACAATTTTTAGTTAAAACATTACTGACAAACTTTTAATACAAACAATTTTATAAGAAATGTATGTGTGTACTCTCTGGAGTATTGGCCCCTAGGAAAATGGGTAAGAATTCAGGGCCTGGCAAATCGTTGTTCCCTGGCCCTAGTGCACCACCGGTTTGGTGATTATGAGATGGTCTGGATGGCGTGGTGTATTTAGCAGGAGAGGTCTATGCGGGAGGGCTCACATCGAACAAATAGCTGCCCCCATGGGCTGGGGCAGGAGTCTGATTTACAGTTTCCATTTTTGGCACTTCAGAAATATTGCGAGTAGATTCATCCAGCAGCCTACAATACAGAGACGTCTGCTTCTATTAATGCACTGCCTTGAGTTGCTCCTTCTGTGGTATGTCTGGAGCAGCGACTTTCTTTGCCCGTGCTAGAACGCAAACTGGGGTTACAGATAACACTAGATTTGCCTGGTCTTTAGGATAATCAAGTTTTTTATTTAAAAGAATTCTGGGTGCCCTCCTGACATGCCCGACCTTCCATTTTTCGTCTTCGAAAATTATTTGTTGAAATTCTCTGTCATCGCTCAGCGTTATTATTGAAACCTATTGAGCCAAGATTACTGAATTCACCTTTTCTGAGAGGAACATGAAAGAGAGGATGGAAAAGCTTTTTAGGAAGTTGAACTGGTTTTTCTTCAGCATGACCTGCTGGCCTCTGACCAATAAAACAAGACCGAGCCCAACAAAGGAGGAGATGGGCTGTTACTGAAGTTTCACAGTGTAGACTCACCAAACCTCATTTCCCTTAACAAAAAATCCAACTTAGCCACAAATCATAAATGAAAGATTTTCCAGAATATGGGGAGGAAGAGTAAGTGGGACGGTTCGTGTTTTCGTAAACCTTACTAAGCCTATCCCATGACGCACATGCACACAGGGCACAAGGGCCAAACGAAAAAGAAGGGACATATAAGAAGTTCCAGGCCCCTGAAGAAAATATAATCTAAGTGAACAGCAACCCGTGCATCATACGAGGAACAACCACTGTCTCCCCATGTAAATAAATGGAGTGCACTTATGCAGAAATCCTGGAGACTAAGGGGCCGATTCCGATTCGGGCCGGAAAACATACCGACCGACTCGGTACGGGAATATTGTCCGACCGACACGTACCGGCTCTGCCCGACCCGCGTAGTACAATGCAATGCACGTGAATTACGACCGACTCGTACGGAACACAAGCCGAACGACCGAACCGCACGGAAACCAGCTATCCGGCCGGGAAAGTACGCGAATAGAACCGACCGACACGCACCAGGAATGAACCCGACAGAAACGTACCCGCGAACTCCGACCCGCGCAGTACGATACAATGCGTGTAAAACCAGACCGAGTCGCACGGAGCCCAAGCCGTACGACCGACATGCATACAAAACCGAGCCAAAGCAACCCAATACTCCACGACCGACGCGTACGCCGCACATGAAACCCATCAGGAACACAGCTTGAAAGACTCGGAGAAGCCCGCACGAGTCAACTTCAGCGTCCTACTCGGTCAGAAGAACGTCTCCTACATGCCCAAAACCCACAAAGGAAAAATACAAAAAAAAGGGCCAAACAAGCAATGACAAAGTCAATAAATACAGGGGTGAAAAAACATGGAACAAAGACACACCCACAACCCCACCCATATAAAGGCCATAAATCACTACCATGATCCTTTGCAAATTCAACTGACCTGCCAGCACAGAACACCATCAGACAGCAAACACAGACACACCCACAACTCATCCATCACACAAGCCACACACCATTAGCACCTCCCAAATAGCACCCTCACATACACCCAGCAAAACCTACACGCACCCACCCTCACTTGCACACTGACACACACATAAATCACCACCACCACCCATCACCATGCCCCCAAAGAAGAATCCAAAGTTCCTAGACAGTGAATTGGAAGTCCTGGTAGATGAGATCCTCAGGGTAGAGCCACAGTTGTTTGGTACATTGGTCCAACAGACCCCCATGTCGCAGAAAACCAAGATGTGGGAGAGGATCGTCGACAGGTTGAACGCACAATCACCATGTTTGCGCACAAAGGAAGACATACAGAACAGGTGGTATGATGTGCGCAGGAGGGTCAAGGACCTACTCAAGAAGGATTACGCCTTGAGTAATCGCACCGGCAGTGGCCCTCCTGCCAAACCAGTATACCTCAGGCCCTGGGAGGAGAAGGTGCGGGCCATCCTACCACCAGTGAGCGTATATGGACTATCAAACATCCCAGAGCCTGGTGAGTACACAACCAATATACCCAATATTGTGTGACAATACACACACATCACTGTCAAGGGGATAGTCAAACCATGCACCCTTAGCAAATCCACAGCAACCAAAAGATAATCATCCCAAGATGTGTATGTTAGTTAGATAAACACAATACATGACATCTCATAGTGATATGTAACTGTGTCATGACATGTACAAACCTAACAACAAATAGAGCAAGGCAGTGGCACAAATCTAACCAACAAACACTGTCAGATATTTTGCCACCACTAGAACACCACCTCACAGGGAAGCTCACTGAAAGGAAGGAATTCTGTGTATGCTGGTGAAGTGAGTGTAGCCAATAGCATGATGGGAATTGTAGTCACAGATATCGGTCACCCTCACAATTGGCCCATCAACACCACTCTGAACCATGCTCACATCACAGGGAGAGGAAAAGAACTGACAAGATGGCTGACACTGGGTACTGCTGTGGGGAGCACAAGGCCCTGCTGGGAACTGTGCACAAACCAACAGCAGGACACCACTGACTGACATCCTGAAAGCCAACTTGCACTCCCTGCAATGGAAGCACGTTCCATGGTGGGATATCTGGCTGGGTGGGAAGGAGGACTGACAGCTCTGACCATAGTTACAAGCAGCTTTTCTCACACACCCCCTTAACACAAACTCCACACAACTCACCTGGGAGAATGCAATGCCTCACACTCTAATTAAATATCCCACAAAGAACAACCACACTGGGTTATGCTGTGTGAAGCACAGGGACACTCTTGGGACTTGTAGCCAAACAAACGCCAGGACAACACTGTCAGACATCCTGTCAGCACAGGCACACTACCCCACAGGGAAGCAGAGTCAAGAGGAAGGAAGTATGGGCATGCTGGGAAGGGGGGGGTGTAGGCAATAGCATGATGGGAGTTGTAGTCACAGATATTGGTCACACTCACAATTGGCCCATCAACACCACTCTGAACCATGCTCACATCACAGCGAGTGGAAAAGAACTGACAAGATGGCTGACACTGGGTACTGCTGTGGGGAGCACAAGGCCCTGCTGGGAACTGTGCACCAACCAACAGCAGGACACCACTGTCAGCCATCTTGCCATTGCTGACACACTCACACACAGTGAAGTCGACTCAAAAGGAAGGAAGTATGGGCATGCTGGGAAGGGGGGTGTAGGCAATAGCATGATGGGAGTTGTAGTCACAGATATTGGTCACCCTCACAATTGGCCCATCAACACCACTCTGAACCATGCTCACATCACAGGGAGTGGAAAAGAACTGACAAGATGGCTGACACTGGGTACTGCTGTGGGGAGCACAAGGCCCTGCTGGGAACTGTGCACCAACCAACAGCAGGACACCACTGTCAGCCATCTTGCCATTGCTGTCACACTCACACACAGTGAAGTCGACTCAAAAGGAAGGAAGTATGGGCATGCTGGGAAGGGGGTGTAGGCAATAGCATGATGGGAGTTGTAGTCACAGATATTGGTCACCCTCACAATTGGCCCATCAACACCACTCTGAACCATGCTCACATCACAGGGAGTGGAAAAGAACTGACAAGATGGCTGACACTGGGTGCTGCTGTGGGGAGCACAAGGCCCTGCTGGGAACTGTGCACCAACCAACAGCAGGACACCACTGTCAGCCATCTTGCCATTGCTGTCACACTCACACACAGAGAAGTCGACTCAAAAGGAAGGAAATATGGGCATGCTGGGAAGGGGGGTGTTGGCAATAGCATGATGGGAGTTGTAGTCAAAGATATTGGTCACCCTCACAATTGGCCCATCAACACCACTCTGAACCATGCTCACATCACAGGGAGTGGAAAAGAACTGACAAGATGGCTGACACTGGGTACTGCTGTGGGGAGCACAAGGCCCTGCTGGGAACTGTGCACCAACCAACAGCAGGACACCACTGACTGACATCCTGAAAGCCAACTTGCATTCCCTGCAATGGAAGCACGTTCCATGGTGGGATATCTGGCTGGGTGGGAAGGAGGACTGACAGCTCTGACCATAGTCACAAGCAGCTTTTCTCACATACCCCCTTAACACAAACTCCACACAACTCACCTGGGAGAATGCAATGCCTCACACTCTAATTAAATATCCCACAAAGAACAACCACACTGGGTTATGCTGTGTGAAGCACAGGGACACTTTTGGGACTTGTAGCCAAACAAACGCCAGGACAACACTGTCAGCCATCCTGTCAACACAGGCACACTACCCCACAGGGAAGCAGAGTCAAAAGGAAGGAAATATGGGCATGCTGGGAAGGGGGGTGTAGGCAATAGCATGATGGGAGTGGTAGTCACAGCTCAACATCCCCCACCCACATGGCCCAGCAAGCTCACACTGAAGCATGCACACCTCACAGGGAGTGAAAAGCCACTTCTAAGATGTCTGACAATGGTGCTCTGTTGTGGGGAGTACCAGGCCCTGCTGGGAACTGGGCACCAACCAACAGCAGGACACCACTGACTGACATCCTGAGAGTTAACCTGCACCCACTGCAAGGGTGGCATGCTTCATGGTGGGATAACTGGGCTGGGGGAGAAGGAGGTCCGGATGTCAACCAAATACCACCAATGCTGGTCATGCACACACCTCAACATCCACATTGCAAAGCATCAGGTTGGCAGGACAATGAGCCACACCAATATCAACCTCTGACTGTGGCAACTTAGGACATTGCAATGTACAGGGCCGCATCCAGAGGTACAGTCACAACTGTCATGTGTTTGAACCATTGATGCCTGCAGAAACATAACATACATTGTGTGTCTCTCCCAAAAACAGGTGATGATGGGGACACAGCAGCAGATGAGGAGGAGTCCCTGTCCCAGGCTCCGGTGGCCCCTGAGCTCCCTGGTGTGGAACAGCCTCTGCCCTCATCGGATGGCGAAGACCAACCTGGCACCTCCGGTGTGAGTCATCATGCAGCACCAGCAGGACCACCATCTGCACCCCCTGCACCCATTCCTCCAACATCTACCAACACACAGACCACCCCCGCCGACACGGACAGACCAAGGACACTCAATGACAACAGCACAGGGACCCCAGCCCACCGTGAAGCAACGGACAACAACCCCAGTACCAACCCCCAAGGGGGCCTAGGGTCACCTGTGCGTGCCACCGCAGGTCCCGCACGTGTGGCCTGGGGTGGTGGGAGGGGTGGTAGGCAGAGGTCGCTGTTTGCAGAGGGGTCTGGACTGCATGATGACCCACAACTGGTACGCATTGCTGATGCGTACCAGAATAGCACCGGAGAGGTCAGCCAGGTAGTGGGGATCCTCAAGGACATTCAACAGCAGCAGGCTGCCCATCATGCCCGCTTGGACTCCCACATGTCCCGTGTGGATACACACATGTCCCGTGTGGAGACACACATGTCTGGCATGGAGTCCAAGTGGGACACATTGGAAGAACTGACAGCGGTGCAGAGGGACATATTGACATGCCTTCGCCAGATTAGCACCAACATGTCCACACCTCCCTGTGTGCCCACAACATCTGGTGCCGCAACAACTGCAACTGCCACAGGGAGGGAGGATGACTCTGGTGGAGAGTCCTCTGCACCGCAGCGGCCTGCACGTGAGGGTCCCCCCAGAAAGAAGAGGGGTCATCCGAGGAAGGACAACTGAGAGGCCGATGGCCATGTACATCCCCCAGGAACCCAACACCTGTTCTGGAAATTCTCCTTTGTGTGCAAACTGTTCACCCTGTCGAATGCAACCCAACTCTCCCACATGACATGGGGAGTTTAAGTTGGACTAATGTATTAGATGACTGTGGACTTTACTCAGGACATTTCTGCTACCAACACTTCCAACTCATCTGGGAACTTTGGATTCCAATCCCAATGTACAGCACCCACCATCCTGTGCACTATACTCACACATGTATGTAAATAAACTCACTAATACACCATACTTGCCTCTGTTGTGATTCCAACGTTGTTTTTGTCATGGAGATGATGATCTGCTAAATGACACTGTGCATGATAACTGCTACAGTAAGTTCAACACCATTCATGTGAGTCATGGCGACGTGACACATATGATGGAGACACACCACTAGGGCTACACAACACATACACACCAGGGCCATCTGACTCATCGCCTACACTGATGTTGCCAGGAAATACAGTGAAATGCACAGACACCACACCTATTCACAGTCTGTGTTAACTAGCCCACAGGTGCAGTAAGCAAATGTCAGTCAGATGTGTGACCACAGACAACGCACATCCCAAAGTGAAGCACAGGTTTATTACACATTTGCAACATGTTGTTTCCACTACAGATGCAAGGTAATCCCACGTGGCAGTGGCCACACAGTCACCAAGTGTAGAAGAAATAAAGTCCAGGGCTGTGTGGCACATCACCTGTAGGGAAACGACTGCTTCCACCCTGGAAGTTGAATCATGGTGTCGGGGGATCCGAGTTGACCAAACAACTCTGAAAGTACCCTGTGAAGGACAGACATGACACACAGTCAAAAGCACTGAAGAACAGGACAGAACTGCAATACTCATGCCCAATACATGTAACAAGATACCTACACAAAACCAAGTTAGCATGTCAACACTGTTGGGGAGTACAGACTACCTATAAGGACACATCGCTGCACGCATCCAGTCAAGTAGCACATGGCCACACTCAAACAGCAACAGAGCACCACCAACACATATCATGCAAACTCAAATCATTGACATGACATCTCTGGATACTCACATTCAGCTGAAGAAGTTGGTGATGAGCTGTGTGCGGACATCACCCTCATCATCATCATCATCACTGGCATCGTGGCCCAGGCCAGGATCCTCCACAGGTGGCGGATGTTGGTCATCGTCATCCAGGATGAGAGGCAACTCCTTCCGCATTGCCAGGATGTGTAGCATGCAGCAGATGATGACAATCTTGCACACCTTTGCTGGGGCATATGGGAGGGCCCCATCTGTCTTGTCCAGGCAGCGAAAGCGGCTCTTCAGGAGACCAAATGTCCGCTCGATCACTCTCCTGGTCCGACCATGTGCCTCATTGTAGCGCATCTGGGCTGGTGTCACAGGGTTCCTGAGGGGTGTCAGCAACCACGGCATGTTGGGATATCCGGAGTCACCTACATACAGACAATTACACATTAGCTGAGTTGGAAAAGAGGGTGGAATACAACATTGCAGAACACACACAATGGTACAAAGTCAGTACACACCAACAAGCCAGGCACGCTGGTTCTGCATCTGTGACATCATCCTCGGGATGCGACTACTCCTCATCACGTTGGCATCGTGTGCAGAACCGGGGAAACGTGCACACACATGTGAGATGCTCATATCTGCAAGACATACCACCAGAGCATTGATAGAATGGTAATGTTTCCTGTTCCTGTATGCCTGCTCATGTGCCTGTGGTGGTACCAAAGCCACATGTGTCCAATCAATGGAGCCGATGACATGTGGCATTCTCCCCAGGGCATAGAAGTCACTCTTGACGTCAGTGAGTTGTTGACGTTTAGGGAAATAGATGTACTGGTTCAGGTATCTCAACATTGCCTCCAAAACATCGCGTAGCACACGGCTGAACATGATCTGTGACATCCCACCAGCAGACGCCACAGTGTGTGGAAAGGTACCTGTGGCAAAGAAGTGTAGGGCTGCCATCACCTTCACCTTGGGGGTCAGCGCTGTAGGGTATGTCCGGCCAGGTTGCAAATGTGGGGCCAACCGCACCGCCAATTCCTCAATCAGCGGCCTGTTGAAGCGGTACCGTCGGATGCAGTCACGTTCAACCATGGTTGCAAGGTCAGGGAATGGTCTATGGACAGCTGGTGCCCTGCAGTGCATAGGTGAACAAAGAAAGATTGTCAGTCACCCCACATATGTGGCATTGACCATACTCAATATCACATGATACATAATTACGAGACACAAGTACTTGATGTGTGTGCCGTTCTGTATGGACATATATGGCACCTACATGGCCAACATCTAACATCACAGTTCAACATGTGTTGACAACAAGTTCCAGGTTGTGCTATGGGAAATCATTAGGCTGTGTCACAGTACCCATGTACTGCTGTCACGTTCCAAACACACACCACAGTGACAAGTGAGGACAGATGTGCCACAGGCATCACAGCTCATTGACAGGTAGATTCCCAGGGACCCTGTATTGCCACATGGACACTGGCATGACATGGCGTATCATGTACACGTCAGCAAAACAACCATGACTCCCACAGGTAGTGGCCCCTGTTGCCTCTGCAGGACAGACATGGACGTCTGTGACACACACACGTACAACATCAAAGTCGATGCACAAACAACGTGGATGTGGAGACTGTCTCCCATTGTGCACATGGAATCAGAGACATCTGAAACACAACATGCACACAGACTGTGGAGGGCCATCACTATTGTGGCAATGGGTCACCCTGTGACGTACATACCTTCCCACATGGGACTCAGGGTGTATGTGACATGACATACACATACACAACCTGGAAATGTGACCATGCCACATGCCCTGAACTGAACAGTTGCACATCACAGTGGTCATGTGCACAACACACAAAGGATTCTGTCCCCATGAACACGTGCACAGGCTGGGAGTGGCTGCCCCCAAGTGCCACCAAAAAAAACCACATGTTGACCCCCATACACACACAGGTAAGGCAGCCTTACATGCCTTAGGATACAGTGTTGACAGGCTGTGGTGTTGTAGGTGTGCCCCATAGTCCCTGGCAAGTATTTGTGGCTGGCATACGTTCACCAGTGACAACCATGGTGACATATGCGAGTGACTTGTACAGGGACGCGTCGTACTGCAATGGACCGATCCGTGCGCACGCATTGGCCATTGCATATGATGTGGACGGATGCGTGTTGTCATCCGAAATACGCGTTGTACAGCAATGGACCGATCGGTGCGCACGCATTGGCCATTGCATATGATGTGGACGGATGCGTGTTGTCATCCGAAATACGCGTTGTACAACAATGGACCGATCGGTGCGCACGCATTGGCCATTGCATATGATGTGGACGGATGCGTGTTGTCATCCGAAATACGCGTTGTACAGCAATGGACCGATCGGTGCGCACGCATTGGCTATGGCCTGACATGGTAACGGACGAGTTTTCGAAGCTTTAACGAGTCGGATGCAGTGAATTCAGTTGGCCACCCACAACAATGTTGCAAATTCATGGGTGTCATGAAGTTGAACTTTTGAAGGATGCTGTGGGCGTGTATAAGTGGTGCAATTCCATGGATTGGCCAGATTCAGAAGAGGCAAACGACTTGGACCTATCACTTTGGACACATGGGAGAGTATCTGCCTCTGCAGCACACATATAATGCTGGCTGTTCCCCTGAGAGCTCACTTGCCTGCACTACATGCTCCAGGACGACATCTGCCACCACCACTGCTACTGTCTCTGCATCCTCTGGCTACTGCAATGGCACGTACTGTGGATAGAGCCCCAGCCTTCAGCACTGAGGAGAACCAGGCCCTGCTGGACAGCCTCCTTCCACAGTACAGCAAGCTGTATGGGAAACCAGGGGAGCAGGTGAGTGTGCTGTCCACTGCCTTACTAATTGTGCATGTTGTCTGACTAGCAAGATGTACAGTGTGTACACCAGTGGCTAGCATGCTCACTGAGTAGTTGTCACCCCCAAAGTGTGTAGTCACATGCACTGAACAGGTATAGTGCAGTAACAGTGCATTCCAACAAGGTTTGACTTCCCAGGCAATGATACCATTTAGTAACTGCTGGCAAACTGTTCATAGCCATAGTTGCACTACCTGTGTAGATCATATGCCCCTGTGATTGAGACATGTATATCCAACTGTGTGATGCACGGAAATGTTGCATGTGTAGTAATGGCCTTTTCACTTTGTCATCCTCACAGGTTGATGCCCACCAGAAGCAGGAGATCTGGCTGACCATCGTCCGGGCAGTACGATCTGTGGGGGTCTACAGGCGCAGGATCCGCAACTGCCAGAAGAGGTGGCAGGACCTTCGGGGCTGGACCCGGAGGATCGCAAGGGTCCAGCTGAAGCTGTCGCCTCCTTGCAGGAGGGGCGGACACCGGACCCTGACCCCCCACATGCTCCGGATCCTGGCGGTGGTCTTCCCTGACCTGGATGGGCAGCTGAAGGCCAGACAGCAGCAAGGAGGGGGTAAGTGCTAGCCTCAACTGTGTACTATGACTGACATGCTCTATGCACTCCTTTAGCCTGGTTCCACTTCCACAGTACAACTGTCATGTCGTCCTGGACTCATGTCCCTCACTTGTGTCATGCCCCCTCCTCATCTGATACACAGGTGTGGCCCTTACAGTCTGTGACTTAGGTCACTTGGGTACTGTGTACTTGCAGTTACCTGTGGTTCAAGTTGGGGACAGCATCAGTTACAGGAACTTTGTGGTGGGCTGCATGGGTGGTACAATTGCTCACAATGCCTGTGATCTGACATGTACTCTGGGTATGTCTTTAATATGTGTTCCAATTGCTGCTCTGACTCACCACATGTCTGGGGTATGTGCCACACACCCATGCTGCTGCAGAGACCAAGGTAGGAGCCTCAGAAGTATGTACATCATGTGTGTGACACATGCATAGCCACCTGCCTAGTGTTCAGGGTAACACCATGTTGCACATGGACCAGGACTGTAATGCCTACTCTGTACAGCGAAGGCACTCTGTTCTCCCACTCCCGTGTGCCAGCATACATATTGGGCATTGTGAAGAGTGCACTCAGGTGTATGCCTCTGTGTCACCGTGGTGTGGCCTTGCTATTTGGACTCCTGGAGTGTTTAACAATTTGGGGTGGCCAGCCATCTGAGTTGTGACTATGGGATCTGCACATAGGTTAATGCATAGGTCTCTGATCCCTTGACTGTGCACAATGTTGTATGAAACATTGAGGTGCAGGCAGCTTTGGTTCATTCTCATCAGACGGTGAAGTGCTCATGTGTATGGATTTGTGTTTGCAGTCACTCAAATGTCTCATTTGATTGACGTGGGATCATCTCAGTCCTCATGATGTGGGTGGCCAGGGGTGCACATGTGCACCTGTCAGCTACAGGGCTTACATTTCAAAAACTTCCATGATTGTGACACAGTGCAGACTGGTGTTGTGTGTATGCACTGCCCCTGTGACAGGAGACAGTTATGACTGACTTGCCAGACAGGCCTGTGCCATGACATTCCAATCGCAAAGGGTGATCCAGCAGTGGTGTGATATGTCCTGCATGCACACCATTGTTGCATTGTCTATCAGGACATGAGGACATCATTGTGTCTGGTGATGGAAGCAAAACCCGCATATCAACAGAGACTTTGCCCATCACTTTTCCTGACACATGTACTGAGTCAGTGGCAGGAGATGGCATGTGTTTGGAGTGACACATTTCCATATGTTCTCTTGGATGTCCAACAACTGTGTATGTGGTGCATGTGTGCACATATGATTAGTCGCATACAACAGGCAGCAGACAGATGGGTGCATGGACAGGTAGGATATGTGTGGCATGACTGACTGTCAGGCAGACAATGGGCTTCTTCAAATCAGTGTCAGCACTAATTGCAATGTCTAGCAAATGATGGCAGGGCTTGCTCTGTGATGTGCTGTACTTACTGTGGTGTGTGTGGTCAGTACAGGTGACTAATGTTGCTCTGTTTATCCTGATTGTTTGCAGATACATCCACGGCCACAGGAGGAGACAGCTCCACGGACCAAGAGGAGCGGCAGAGCCAGACTGGGTCCACTGCAGGGGAGACCGAGGGACCCAGTGGCACGGAGGGTGAGGGGAGCCACACTGAGGAGACCTCAGCTACGACCACCTCGGCTGGGGAAAACAGCACTTCCAGTGAGGACTCCCTTGTGGAGGCGGGTGTCAGCAGACCAGAGGCAACGTCAAGCAAGTCTGTCCCCGCCACCACCACCATCTCCACCCTCCCATCTGCTCCCATCCCACATGTCCGTGGAGGCTCCCGTGTAGGGGAGCGTGTCTCCTTCATGCCAGGCACCGCACCCCCTGCCTCTGTCCCCCCTGCTGCCCTGAGTGTGGAGTCTGTGGACTTGCTGAAACAGATCCATGTAGGGCAGACATCAATGCTGAGTGTCCTCCATGCACACACGGGTCTTTTGACACAACTGGTGTCATTCATGGAGGGCATGTCATCTGGCATGTCTGCCCTACATCGGACCAATCAGTCCATGGCCTCCTCACTGACGGCAGCAGTGTCCCTCCTGCAACAGTCCCTCACCCCTCCTACCTCTGCCCCATCCACAATCCCCAGCACCCTACCTGTCCCAAGCACACACACACCGGCACGCACCAGCACAGACACAAGCAGCACACAGACACACAAGCCAAAATCCAGACGCACATGTACGCACAGTCAGGGGACTGATACCTCACTCACAGGGGATGGGGCCCAGACACACACACGCATCCATGAGCACTCCGCAGTCCTCAGATACCTCTCCCTCCAAAACCCCTTCCCTTGCCTCACCTGCAACCCCCCCTCCCAGAAGCTCTTCCTCTGTGAGCTTGGCCTCTTCCCCACAGATACATCTGACACGAAGTCCAGGTGGAAGAGGCGACCACCACACACAGAGGGGAGTGCCTTCATACCCGGACACCCTCCCCCAGGCACAGGCAGACAGAGGACCCCATTCAAAAGTCCCCCCGGACCAGGACGGGCAAGACCCCACCACCACCACCACGCAGCTCCACCACACAGTCTCTCTCTCTCCTCCATCCCCCAGGCCACCACTCCACATGTTCCACCGCCACACCCTGCCCCAGGTTCCCCCAACACCGATACCGCATCCCCAAACTGCTTAGGCCCTCCCCCCCTACCACTTGCTCTTCCACCCCCAAACCAGACGCTCTGCCTGTTTGTGCCACTGGTGTGGAGACCGGGTCCCCCCTCTGTCCTGCCCACCTCATCTGCCCCCCTTCCACTCCCTTGGAGTTATGCACTGCAGTGGAGTCCACAACCACCCCGTCTGACTCGGGCACTGCAGTGGTGACCCAGTCCACTCCATCTGACCGGCCCACTGCAGTGGTTGCAGCACCCACACCATCTGACTTGTGCCCTACAGTGGTGCCGGCCCCCACTGAGTCAGACACCTCCACTGCAGTTGCCGGTGACACTCCTGCACCCACCACCCCTTCACTGCCTCCTTCTGGCATCCCCTGATCCTGTCCCTGCGGTGCCTGGCCTGCCCCTTGTATGCCCCTCCGAGGGGGATGTCCCCTGTTCGTACCAGTGCAGGCAAGCAATGGGTGACAAGTTGTCATGTATCACCCTGTTGGGACTGTGTATTTGGACTGGCCATTGGCCTTAGTTTCTTTTGGACTTAAAATTTTAGTTTAACATTTTCTGAATAAAGCCTCTTTTTGTTTACTTGTGGTTTTTCTTTGGATGTACATGATGTAGATGAGTATCATCATGCATTTGCAGTTGTAATAGTGTTCAGATCAGGAAAATGAAGTGTTGCTGTGATGGACTCCATATGGTCCATAGGATATGTGTCCTAATGTAGTCTGGATCTATAGCATCCTTTGCTGCAGTCTGAGGGTGTAATGTTCAGCATTTGACACAGGGATGTACGTTTTGCATTTGTAAATTAACATCTGTGGCTTACACTGATGCACACTGTTTAAAGTTTCTATTTCCCTGACTGTGTGCCCATCTCCACTGGACATGCAGTTTAGCACATCAATGTTGAAGGACTCATCTGTGTATACAGTGCAACTTGCTTGACACGTGTTTTGGGTGTATGCAGATGACTGACGTGACACTCCCGTACCCAGGCTGATGTGAGCAGAGCCTTCAGTGTGTTGTAGTTGTTGACTCACTGACCGAGTGTTCTGCTGACATGTTTGAGTCGTGCACAGACAAGGTTTGGCACAGCGGACCTTCCACAGGAGTGGAGTGCCCTCATGGCAGTGTGTAATCCCGTGACATTGCCTGGGCCCGTGTTGTGTGTTGTGTGAGCATGTCTGTGTGTGTTCCCTTCCCTTTTCCTACACAGGCTGTGTCCCTAGGGATGTTCCTGTTTGTGATGCTTGCTGAGTTGTCCTGTGTTCATCCAGCATCTTGGACCTGGTTTCTCCGGGATGTGGGTGCATGGCAAACTAATGTTCATCAGGTTGTCATCCCTAGTTGTCTTTGTTGTCAGGGCTGGGGATGTGGGCAAATGCAGATGGGACACAGTCAGGATTCCCCTTGGCACTTGTTGGTTACACAAGTCATGTAATTTACAGTTTGTGGTAGCTTTCAGTGATTGAGACACGTTGTGTGTGTGACTGTTGCCACTCCTCAGGGTCAGAGCTGCAATGTTGGAAGTTGTCTATGTGTGTTCTTTGTGGGTCACCTTGGCTTCTTCATTGGTGTGTGACTGTGGCCAGTATCCCATTGATTGGGGTGGATTTCACGTCATGCCCATGTATGGCGTACTGTGCAGTGTGTCAGACATTCACGAGTCTTGTTGACTGGCCATGTGTGATGGGTTTCTGCACCTTAGTTCCCACCACCACCCCTGGGATTGTCATGGGTGCATGTGCAATGTCACCAGTCCATGTGAGCTTCACTGCTGCACATTGGTGGAGATCAAGGTGTGTGGTGTTGAGTGTGTGCAAATGTGAGTTGTTGCACGGCTAGACCCCTACCTCCATATTGGCCTTGGCTGACAGGCCGTGCTGATTGATTTGTGCTTGTGTAGGTGTGATGGTAGTTTGTTGCTCAGGATACATGGCTGTGGTTCACAGTGTGAACAACATCTAGCTTTGTCATCACAGTGGGATTATCATGCAGGCCAGTGTCACCACAAGCACTACTTTGCCACTGATGTGTTTGTTGTTGTGTGACCAGGAATCATCCATGCTGTTTGGCAGTTGCAGATTTTTCCATGACAACACTTACCTTTTGGTCACTGTGATGATGGGGGTTTAGACCCCATTGCCACAATGTTCAAAATGTGCTTCAGCTATGGACCCCACACTTACCTTTTGGTCACTGTGATGATGGGGGTTTAGACCCCATTGCCACAATGTTCAAAATGTGCTTCAGTTATGGACCCCACACTTACCTTTTGGTCACTGTGATGATGGGGGTTTAGACCCCATTGCCACAATGTTCAAAATGTGCTTCAGTTATGGACCCCACACTTACCTTTTGGTCACTGTGATGATGGGGGTTTAGACTCCATTCCCACAGTGGTCATGGTCTGCTTGCATTGTGGAGGCCACACACATTTATGTGTGACACATGTGATAGGGGGTCACATTGTATGTTCAATGTCATGTTCAGTGTTGTAGGCATTTGACACAGACTACACCCTCTGGTCATGATGTTGGGGGGATGTCTTTTTCTGACATTCCTTATGTTGGAGTATGCTGGTTGTGCCATGCATTACCCGTCCTATGAGTGGGGATGGTAGTAGTGGTAGGCATCCAGGCCCCCATGAGTAGGGGTGGTGGTGGTGGTAGGCATCCAGGCCCCCATGAGTAGGGGTGGTGTTAGTGGTAGGCATCCATCCCCCTATGAGTGGGGATGGTAGTAGTGACAGGCATCCAGGCCCACATGAGTAGGGGTGGTGGTAGTGGTAGGCATCCAGGCCCCCATCAGTAGGGGTGGTGTTAGTGGTAGGCATCCATCCCCCTATGAGTGGGGATGGTAGTAGTGACAGGCATCCAGGCCCCCTGAGTAGGGGTGGTGGTAGTGGTAGGCATCCAGGCCCCCATGAGTAGGGTGGTGGTAGTGGTAGGCATCCATCCCCCTATGAGTGGGGATGTAGTAGTGACAGGCATCCAGGCCCCCATGAGTAGGGGTGGTGGTGGTGGTAGGCATCCAGGCCCCCATGAGTAGGGTGGTGGTAGTGGTAGGCATCCAGGCCCCCATGAGTAGGGTGGTGGTAGTGGTAGGCATCCAGGCCTCCATGAGTAGGGTGGTGGTAGTGGTAGGCATCCAGGCCCCCTTGAGTAGGGGTGGTGTTAGTGGTAGGCATCCATCCCCCTATGAGTGGGGATGGTAGTAGTGACAGGCATCCAGGCCCACATGAGTAGGGTGGTGGTAGTGGTAGGCATCCAGGCCCCCCTGAGTAGGGGTGGTGGTAGTGGTAGGCATCCAGGCCCCCATGAGTAGGGTAGTGGTAGGCATCCAGGCCCCCATGAGTAGGGTGGTGGTAGTGGTAGGCATCCAGGCCCCCATGAGTAGGGTGGTGGTAGTGGTAGGCATCCATCCCCCTATGAGTGGGGATGGTAGTAGTGACAGGCATCCAGGCCCCCATGAGTAGGGGTGGTGTTAGTGGTAGGCATCCATCCCCCTATGAGTGGGGATGGTAGTAGTGACAGGCATCCAGGCCCCCATGAGTAGGGGTGGTGGTAGTGGTAGGCATCCAGGCCCCCATGAGTAGGGTGGTGGTAGTTGTAGGCATCCAGGCCCCCATGAGTAGGGTGGTGGTAGTGGTAGGCATCCAGGCCCCCATGAGTAGGGTGGTGGTAGTGGTAGGCATCCATCCCCCTATGAGTGGGGATGGTAGTAGTGACAGGCATCCAGGCCCCCATGAGTAGGGGTGGTGTTAGTGGTAGGCATCCATCCCCCTATGAGTGGGGATGGTAGTAGTGACAGGCATCGAGGCCCACATGAGTGGGGATGGTAGTAGTGACAGGCATCCAGGCCCACATGAGTAGGGGTGGTGGTAGTGGTAGCCATCAGGCCTCTATGGGTGTGTATGGCATTGGTGATGGCCATCCCGCCCCTATGGTTCGGCTGTTGCTAGTGTACGTCATTTCTGCATCCCTATGTGTGTGTGACATATGTCGGGTATGTGTCGTTTGTTTGTGTAGTGGGTGTTTGACTTACCATCTGCGCCGTACGCGTCCGTACCGGTTCTGGTAATAGATGTAGAGTATTGGTAGGACCTGCGCGATGGTATTCATGGTTGGGTCGTCTCGTTCGGGTTTCTCGTGGCTTCGACTCGTACTCGTCGCTGGCTTGTTCGTCTCGTAGCCGCGGAACGTCTTGTGGCGCGAATCGGAGCTTATGTGCAGCTCTCCCGGATGCTCTGACGTGACGGACGTAGCGACGGGTTCGGTGCGTACGGAAGGCGCATCGTACTAGTCCGGCCGGAAGGTGCTGTATATTTGCTTCCGTGCGACTCGATTCGGCGTTTATGGATCCGACTCGGGCGGGGAACAGGAGCTGGAATGGGTACGTACGGCTCGCTCGGAATGTGAGCAGTTATGCGCATCGTACTTGCTCGTTCGGACGACTGTTCGAATCGGTCGGGAAACACACGTTCGGCTTGGTTTTTTTCCGGACGAATAGTGTTAGGTGCGCTTCCGGCCGAGATCGGAATCGACCGCTAAATAGTGAGTTTTAACGTTTTCTTATGCTAACGTTTTCTGTACTCCAAAAGTCAACGCCCTGAAGGGTGGGGATTTACTCTATCTCGGTTTGTATTGGTTTTGATGATATTCAGATTTTGTTGTACATTAGTAAGCAGATAGATTCTTCTTTAAAGCAACCCCTGTGTTCTGAGGGTGTGCACTGGTGGCTAAACACCAACTGCCTTAAATTAAACCCCTCCCCACCCCCTGAAACCAGAGATTCTTATCACCCAATATTCAATTAATATCTAGGAAGGAAAGCTGTGGTCTAGCTCTGTAGGGGTGTGATCTACTCTGGGAAATATAATGAGGAACTTAGAAGTCTTAGGCCTTCATAACCAGTTAAGGATTAAATTCCAATTCCTATGCAAGCTAGTGTTTGCAAAAGGATCTGAATTAGAGTTGTGTGATAACTCTCATACTCTTTTAGTTTTCTCATGATCAATTCCGCAAGGTCAAAACTGCCGAAATTTATGGGGGAAAGGCCTGTAAAAAAGGTAAAACATGCAGAATTTGGTGTGTTAAAATCAAAACGTAATGCCTTATTTACCTCTTCAAAACTCGAATTAGAGGTGTTTATGACAAGTGGTATATACCAATATGCTACTTCAGATTGGACCCAGCCATATGCAAAGCATTATTGGTTCTCCTCCAATCAGTCTAGACTGAAATGTCAAACCAGGTCCTCTATAACTGGAACACAAGCAACCCAAGACCGGTTTCGGCTTAGTTGGGCAGCTTGATTTTACATCCTAGGACCAACGATATGCTCAAACATTGGTCCGTTGCTCAGTCTGCAATAGGATCCAAGCTATACCTCACTGATGAGGCCTAACAAGGTCAAAACCAGTTTGTATTTGCTTGTGTTTCCTTCTGGAGGGGACCTCGCCTGGCAGTTGAGGATGGACTGTTCCTATGAGGAGCAGGGTCAGTAGTAATTTTACGCCGGGCCTTTGTCTTGAGTGGCACATTGGGTGAAAACCCATGGGTTGTACTGCTACTCCAAGTGATTGCCAAAGGTTAGACTTTTTGCAAGCATTCCTTCCATCTCCTTTTGTGTGATTGATGTTACACCCTTACTAGCTATTGTTATGGCCAGGCCTGGGTCCCTTGCTCACTGTGCCTTAGAATCCAAGCAATGCCTCACTGATGAGGCCTAACAAGATTGAAACTGGTCTGGGGTTGTTTGTGTTCCTTTTTGAAGGGGGCCTCACCTGATTTTGGACTGTTCCCATTAGGAGCAGGGTCAGTACTGATTTACATACAGTGGGCCTTTGTCTTAAGTGGCACTTTGGGTGAAAAGCCATGGGTTGTACTGCTATCTCAAGCGATTGCCAAAGGTTAGACTTTTTGCAAGCATTCCTTCCATCTCCTTTTGTGTTATTGAGGTTACACCCTTAATAGCTATTGCTATGCCCAGGCCTGGGTCCAATGCTCGCTGTGCCTTGTAATTCAAACTATGCCTCACTGATGAGGCCTAACAAGGCTGAAATTGGTCTGGGGTTGTTTGTGTTTCTTTTTGAAGGGGGCCTCGCCAGGCAGTTCGGATTGGACTGTTCCCATGAGGGGCAGTACTTTCTTTTCAAAAGGCGGGTCTTTGTCTGGTATGATACACTGGACGAAAAACGGTGTGCTGGAATTCTACTCTGAGCAATTGCCAATGGTTAGACTGTTTGCAAACATTCCTCCCATTTCCTTTTGAGTGATTAATATAATAATTTTAACATGAATTTAGGAAAGGATTATAATACAATTCAAGACATGAGGAGTCCCATTAGAAATATTTCCAGAATGTTAGAGAACAGAACTTTGAACGGTGTGCAGGTTTTTCTTGTACTGCTGTACATTGTACGTTTGCATTAACAAATGGAGCAATAGGAGCATTGGTGATAAAGTAATCTACTATATTTTGTGCAAAGTCATGTGTAAAGTGTAAAGGCATAGCGTATATCAGACATTGTCACCAATCAACACAGTCTAGGCAGATTCTACTATTAACAATCCAATCTAATTTCTTAACACCATCAGCAATCAAGCATTAAGCAATCACCCACCACATTCTTTCAAAAAAGCAAAGGACTCACAGATTTCTCCCATGTGCACCTCAGATTCTTTTCACCTTCAGACAAACACTCAAATATTACAAAGCCCAACAAAGCAACACTACCATTAAATTACAATAGAATATCACAAATGGAACACACCTCTGTTGTAAATGTCTATGCTCACACAATCAGACCCACAGTGACGCAAAATATTAAATAGAACAAACATGTTTTCTGTGATCAGCTGCACCACTTGCCTCCATAGAGTCAGAGACACTGGAAAAACTTTGTCTCTGTGGCTGCAGCTTTATCCAAGGAAACATGAATTTGATTGAAGCGCCACAAAATCCAACATCTCTTACATCATTCGAAGATTTTTACAAAATAACTATTTAGCAAAATACATCAATAGTTATTAAAGTCACTGCACCCAAAAGACACTTTGCAAAAATGAACTGGTCACATTCCAGATGTTGATTATTTAAATGAGACATTCAAAGAGGTGACAAGTTTGCCAGGTAGTATAACATTCTCAGCCAACAGACAGGTGAGACATAGTTTGTCAACAGGAAACAAAAGCATTAAATACTTAAATGCAATATAACAGTGTGAAAATAATCTTTGTTTTTGTAATGAAAATGTTTTATTTCACTGTTCAGAGAATTAAATGTTCACAACACAGGTAATTATTTCAAGAGGGAATTCATATTTTCAAAGAATGGCAAACAAATTGCATTTATTTTAAGGACAGTTATCATGAACCCTAAAGTACCTCCCAGTGAGCCACATTCATAATATGAGTGAAAATTACCGCACTGTTCTTGTCAGGATTTGTGAGTCTTGTTCAACAGAGGAAGAAAACAATCTGCCCCTCTCCCCAGAACACAGCTCCGCCCATGCATTAGCAAGTACAAACAGCAGAACGAAATCCTGGAAGTGGAATGGAAGTGAGAGAAACAAGTTTCAGCTGGAATGATGCAGTCTTGTTAACAACAAGTCTCTTATACTTCAGGGGATTCACAATAGTGTTTTCAAAGGTGAATACCAAACGTATACTGAAAGTAAATAAAACAAAGTTTTATTGTGTTGCAAAAACATTGAAATACTCTGAGAGGCATTGTAGAATATGCTTACTGGCTTCATAATGGAGGGGGAACCTTGGCCACAAATGAAGGAAGCTGATTACAGCAACAGGGGAACCCCGGATGGATACTGAAATTGTAATTCAGGGAGCAAGAGGACGAGCAAGCATAGAAACCCATACCAATATATAATTCAGAGGAAAGACAGCACTCAGGTTCAGCAACCACAACCACATTGTAATCCGAGAGGCACGCCAGAGTTCAGGTTGCCAGTCAGAAAACAGCACGAAAATGTTATCCAGAGAACAGGTCATAATTCAGTAATGAAGGTCGGGGAAGGTAACGAAACAGGGAAGGGAACGAAACAAAAAATGTGAGAGAGGCAATAACGGTGAACAAAGTGAGCGAAAGTGAAAGAGCCAAGACAACATGCAAAAGTTGTAAGGCACCTTCCAAAGGCGAGTGGACAGTTTATAAAGCCCTGCTACCACTAATGACCTGGAAGTCCTCCCCTTGACCTCCACCGGGGATGATCCTGACACCCCATTCACGATAGACTGTTTCTCCATAACCTTCCTGGCTTTCACAACCATTTCTATGGAAAACAGTTCCAGAAGCAAATCCCTGAGACCACATAACTCTCTTATTCCTTACAGCTATGTCCTTATTAAAAAAGGTGCTTTAAGAAGGCCTAAAATCTGAACATGGAGTATACTTGAAAGACAAATTTTAGAATATAACTGGGTTTCACTGAAAAATGAGGCTGCTTTAATTACAGAAAGTGTGTATATATAGGCTTTCTGCTGAGTGCCATGTTGTATATGTTTTACACAATCTATTTTACTTTGGGAGTTATAGCAACTAAAACTTGGTACCACTACTTCCATGTGCAAAATTAATAATTGTTTGTGAATAGTAGTTTGAATACGATTAGCAGTGTGTTTATAGTTTAATGTCTGAACAAACCTATGAATTTTAGCACTGTAATTCATTTGTAATAAACGTGAAAATAACTAGACAATAATGTGTTACTTAAATTGCCTTTCATCGCATAATATCCATTACATTTTTTCTTTCCTTGTCGCATAATTTAGCCATTTCGTTGCATGATTTTGATTTCTACTGCTGCATAATTCCAGTGGCCACCACTACCAACACAGAACAGAGGCCAACCATGCTCACTTCCACAGCAGGCAGACAATCACAGATCACACAATATGCCCTCTTCCTCTTACAAACGCACAGTCCGTAGCCCTCTGGGCAACACAATAATTAATGCATATCTCACAAATACTTTCCATGCAACACCCTTAAAGAGAACAACATCAGCCCACAGATAGCAAATAATAGCCTTACAACCCACCACTTGTGCTCTACAAAGTTGAGGGTTACACTCACCCATGCAAAGAACAATCATTACACCCTCAAGAGAAGCTAAACATCATTTCATGCAGTGCCTGACCATATAAGTGCATGTCGCAACCCTACACACCAACCCATAGATCCATAGACTTTCTTCAAGGTCTCCAAATCCTGCACTTTACACAATACCTTCATCACAGTTATTATGATATACAGATCCCTCAAGCATGCTCCTGGATTAAGATGATGTCCTAGATCTCCTGCTTGCTCTACTACCCTCTTCAAAACCACTCATTAGTCATTACCTTTTTTGACATCCACCTCAGAGGAAACTCCTCTGACATATTCATGTCCTCAGTCCCAGGGATGCTCTATGGCTCAACAAAAGGAAAAGCAAAGAACACAAGTGAGGAGGGTGCAGCTGAATACTAAACTTGAACTTCATCACTGAACTCACACTATGCCAATGAAGTGACCACGACCTAAATGCCATCAATAGCCGCCAAAAGAGACCATGCAAAAATTGAATCCCCAAATTGTCGGGATTACATGCCATAACAACATCTTCATCTAATCCAGTTTTTACCCACATAGGCCATATAAAGCTACCTTCACAACGTACCAAGTACTGGCGAAACTAATAGTCATGGCTTTGGCAGCACAGCTTTTGGCCTTGCCAATGCTTGTTTCGTTTGTTGTAATGAATTATTAGTTTGCTGTACCAAGGATACAACACATGCAACATCCTAAAATGGAAAACTAGGGCTAAAATATAACAAAAATATTATAAGATGATCACTTGGCCCTGTGAATGCACACAAATGGCCATCTTGTAGAGTTTTATTATACCTTGTCACAAACCAACCTAAGGTGCTCACCTGTATGTGCATGTACATGTACATGTATGTGCAAGCACGTACATGCACTGGTGGGCAGCTGGAATTTTTATTATGAAGTACAACATAACCCAAAGATGGGTGCACACAAATATGCACATACAGGCAGCCGCCTTGGAATGATTTTTAATAAAGTATAACAAAAATCATTCAAAGCTGGCCACCCGTATGCATGCATGTATGTTCACATATTAACACCCATGGACGGTCATCTTTAAATGTTTTAAAGGGCCATTTAATGAAGGGTGCCATTAGCAGTGCCCATGCAGAATTGGCACAATGCAAGTGGCAGTGAGGATCCGCTAGCTGTGTCTGGGGCGTTCCAGGCCCTCACAAAAGAAAACAAATGTGAAATGAAGGGAAAAATAATGTTTTTAAGGACATATTGGCCCACTAGTCCCTGCCCTGAAGAGGACAGTTTTTCTGGCAGAGGTGCATATTGGGCACAGGCAAAATGGTATCACTCACAGGAGGAAGAGAAAATGGCTGAAGTGGTTTGACCTATTGCCCTAGGCTGTATGCTGTGTCCAAAATGTGAATGGCGCTACAACACATTAATAAAGAGGGCTAACTGAAAGCCCCTTTAGGTATGTTTGTATATGCATGTGTTTTTTTAATTGTTTGGAAACAAGGAAAGGCTTTGGCTAACACCAGAGCTAAATATCTGGACATAGTCATTGTAGTGGCACAAAATCCATGGCAGAAAAAGGAGAAACAATAGACTCACTGCTAACCACGGAATTAGAACATGAAATGTAGTGACTACAACAGTGGACTACTTTAATTCAATCATTCATTTAATAAAACACCTGGCATTCATCATCCTTCAATTGTTGGAGTGAAGGTAGATATTTGAAACTGGCGACCACAGGGGATCAAAAAGTCAATATTCATACAGCATTATTGTCTTATAGTCCGCTGCTGAGGGCTATACCAGTTGTTGAAGGCCCTGAACCCAAGTTATAGGCCAGAGCCACAGGCCTTTAACAACCGGTATAGCCCGAGGCAGAAGGGCTATAAAGCTATTAGAACATTCCACCCATTAAGGGTAGAATGTTCTAAATTAAAAAGGGAGAAACATGAAGACAAACTTTGGACTATTGGAGCTCCGGACTTATACCAGCCATTATAAGCCCAGAGCTACTCCATTGTCTTCAATGGAGTTCTTAACATTACAATGTTCTTTTTTTTTTAAGTTTGATTTTATTAAGAAATAAACAGGAAAAATAACAGCAATACAACAAATACATCAAATCCTATTTGACATAATAGTAAAGAAATATATTAAAAATGTATAAGGATAGGGCTATCAAGCTGGAACCAAAAGAAAGATGTATCATATAAAACAATAAAAGAACAAGGGAAAGGGAACAAAGAGTAATCAAGATATATCAATTAACAATAAATCAGTGTATAATAAATGCTATTGAGCACTGTAAGCATAACAATAATAAAATTGAAAACTATGCTAATAAAACAATCAAAGATAAAGAACCAACTAATCATGTGTTAATGAAAAGGAAAGGGAAAGAATTAAGGTGGTTTCCGAACATCATCTGATACATTTCTAGAAGCAACAATTGAAGAGGCAGATGTAGATAAGTAAGTTGTTAGGGGAAGCCAAAGGAGATCTCTTTTATTGCTAGAGTAATGGGAGTTACATAATTAGTATCAAGCCGGTGGTGGAAACAGACAGCATTCCACCAGGATCTAAAAGTGACGCTGTCGGCTTGTTTCCAGTTTGAGGTTATTAAATGAAATGCAATAGCTATCAATAAATCCAAAAGTTTAAAACTAAATGGTGATTGAGGCCATTGAGGCGATAAGGTACCTAGAAATATATTTGTGAGGGAAAAGGGGATCTGAACTTTAAAAATTACCCTAATTTGGGACCAGACTGATTGCCAAAATTGAAGGATGGGGGGGCATTCAAACAACATATGTTTTAGATCCGCAGTGGGGCAAGGACAGGACCAACAGGAAGAGGGCGTTTCTGAAGAAAAGGAAGCTAATGATACTGGGGAATAAGGCGCTCGATGGTAAATGAAAAAAAGGGTTTGTGTAGTGTTAGCAGCCCAAGAGGTTTTGTGAAGCTTAGACCATAATTTATCCCAGGTGGTAGTCGGCCATTCTTGTGATAAATCCTTTTTCCATGCCTGTTCAATCTTTGATTTATGCCTATCTGTGGAAAGTTGTAACGTTTTGTATATAATGGATGCTGAGGAGGATTTATCTAATATTGAGGACATGTTCGTGTAATTTACATGGAAGTTAATATTATCTGCCAAAGTATGAAGAAATTGGATAAGAGAAGGACAAAGAAGATTATATTGCGATCTAGAAGAGGAAGGTAAAGAAAATTTGGATTGAAGATCAGAGAAAGAGAGAGGTTGGGAATTAAATATAAGCTGAGAAATCCACTTTAACCCTCTAGAGTGCCAGGTTTTCCAGTATATGGAATGATTACGGACCCTTAGTAGTTTATTATGCCAAATAGGTTCTTGATGAAGTGAGCTAGTAGAGGGATATGATGAAGGTAATAAGGGGGACAAAAGTTTACGAGAGTGTGAAATAACAGGAGAACGTATAAAAGCAGTGTTGGAAGTAAAAGATAAAAATTCTTGAAAATAGAAAGGTGCAATAAAAGAATTTTCTATAGTTAACCAAAGAGGAGGGTATAAAGGAAGTTCAGTAGATATCCACCGGGCAGCTTGTTTTAATGAGAAAGCAGAATGATAGGTTTTAAAATCGGGAAATCTAAGACCTCCATTAGGTCTATCTTTCTTTAAAGAAGACAAGGCAATACGAGGTGGTTTACCCTTCCATAGGAATTTTATCAAAGTGGAATCGATTTTCTTAAAATAATACTGAGGAATGTGAATAGGAATCATGGAAATAATATATAATATAAGAGGGGAGAGCATCATCTTGATTGAGTCTAAACGACCACACCAAGAAAGGAAAAGGGGGTGCCAGGGGCTAATATTATCATTTAACTTTTTAGTAATATATTCAAAATTTAGCTTTAAAGTATCAGATATTAAAGGTGCAAACCACAAGCCCAAATATTTAATCTTAATTGGTTGCCAAGAAAACCCGGAATGTTCAAACGAATGTTTCTGACATAAGATGTTCATAGGCAAAATTTCACATTTATCAGCATTTAGGCGGTAACCTGAGAGTTGGGAAAAAGAGGCCACCCGCTGGAGAAAAGGAGTAAGA
Organism: Calotriton arnoldi; assembly: GCA_963921515.1. Classification (NCBI taxonomy): domain Eukaryota; kingdom Metazoa; phylum Chordata; class Amphibia; order Caudata; family Salamandridae; genus Calotriton; species Calotriton arnoldi. The sequence continues at coordinate 43,152 of CAWUFW010023432.1, forward strand.
GAAGTTTCAGGATTAGAACAGTAAAGAAGAATGTCATCAGCATAAACTGACATTTTAACTTGATGAGGACCAAAATGAAACCCTGAAATGTGATCGTATTGTCTAATCTTAGTTAAAAAAGGCTCCAATACTATAACAAATAATAAGGGAGATAAAGGGCAACCCTGTCTTACTCCCCTCCGCAAGGGGAAATAGTCAGAAGTTTTACCGTTAACAAAAATTGAAGCATGGGGACCGGAGTATAATAAAGAAATTAAAGCAATGAAATTGGGGGGAAAGCCAGCCCACTTCATGGCATAAAACATAAAATCCCAAACAATCCAATCAAATGCTTTTTCAGCATCTAAAGTGATTGCGGCAATAGGATGGTCCAAGGAAGATGATTTGCTTAAAACATTAAAAAAGACCCGAGAGTTGTCAGAAGCAAGTCTCCCTTTAACAAAACCTGATTGCTCAGGGCCAATAAGGGCAGGCAAAATAGGGTCAATACGGAGTGCTAAAATCTTAGCAAAGATCTTATAATCTGTGTTAACTAAAGAGATAGGTCAGTAGTTTTTACATAGAGAGTGATCCTTATCCTCCTTAGGAATCAAACAGATCAGCGCATCTTGGAATGTGCCCCGAGAAGAGCCTTCAGCAGAAAACGATTGGAATAGAAGCAAAAGATTTGCCAAAAGAATTTTCTCAAAGTGATTATAAAATTCAATGGTAAAACCATCTGGGCCAGGAGCTTTCCCACGACGTAACACTGAGATAGCATGGGATATATCCGTTAGAGAAATATCAACTCCTAAAGACTCCAAGTCAATGTGATTAGAAGAAGGAGAGGGAATGGAATGAAAGTAGGAAGTAAGGTCAGAATGATCTGGTAACGAATCAGGAGTATATAAAATCTTGTAAAAGGATACAAATTCATTCAGAATATCTTCATCCTTAAAGATAGAGGTGCCTGCAGGACCTTTCAGAGATTCTATTCTTGTTCTTTCTTTTCTTACTTTTAGGTAATTAGCTAGTAGTTTCCCCATTTTGTTTTGGCCACCATAGTAGCGAGAGCTACTTTTCAATAGATAATTGGAGGCAGATTCTGTAGATAATTTATTAAAAGTAAGCTTAACCTCAATAAGATTTTTCAAAGAGGACTCATCATTAGAATGATAATTTGTATATTCTAAATGTTTAATTTTATTAAGTAATTGGGAGGATTGGATTTCTAAGGTTTTTTTCTTTTGTGAAACAAAATTTATAATAAAACCTCTGGCCGCTGCTTTAAAGGAATCCCAAACCATAACAAAGGGAGAATCCGGGAATGATTGATAGTGAAAAACTCAGAAGCAAAGGAGTGGAATTTTTTACAGAAATTAAGGTCAAGGAGTAGGGAGTTGTTGAAACGCCATCTACCTGGGAGAGGAGAAAAAGGGATGAGATCAATATCAACAAGTACAGGGGCGTGATCGGAGATTAGGATTGAACCAATTTCAGCTTGAATGGCATGTTGGACCAGGGATTTGCTAAGGAAGAGGTAATCAATGCGGGATTGTGAATGATGAGCGGCTGAATAAAAACTATGGGGTCTATTAGGATGTCTGGCGGAGGCACGACCGCGGTGGCGGCGGTGCGGAAAAATGCCTTTTTCCGCACGCCAGCAGCGGTCTTCACGGCCGCCATATTAGGATGGGAAAACATAGGGATTTACCGTCCGCCGCGGTGTGACGCCGACCGCCATCAAACAGCACCCGCCACCGCGGCGGAGTGAGCCAATCACCACACACCGCCGTGCGGAATGACATCCCGTACGCCGAAGATATCACGATGCCGGAAACAGGGCAGCGCACCGTGACGGAGAAACCGCACAGCGAAAGACGGCGGAGACATCACAGCGGAAACAGAAAAGAAACACCCAGGACACACCGCGATGGATCCTGCCCTACACGCCTTCCCGGTGCTGTACATGATCCACCACCTGCAAGTTATCCACCGCCACGGACGCCTCCGCAGGTACGTACAGACACAACAGTGCAAGTAACACAATACACAGCTCCAGGGGGGAAAAACATCGCATGGGAACACCACACACCCCTGTGGGGACAGGCACACAGCCATCACTGCACACACACATGTCGCACCTGTCACAAAAACATCGCGCCACATACTGCCTACCCATGTACTGCATTCACGAACAAATGTCCCGGTCACGTCACCGACGCGGTCAGTGTGCATGAAACCATGCACACAACGCAGAGCACAGGGCCAGCGCATGCCAAGGGCACCGTACAAATTGCACAGAGCCACAACTCCATCCACAACACACCAGCTACCTCCCTGAAGGGACACAACATGTGCGTCACAAGTGCCACTCCTGCACAACAACCACACAACTACAGCCACACCATGCCCCACGTCCCAACAACTGCATATACAGCCACAGCAGGACCCTTTGCAAAGGAACACATAGCACAGAAGCCCAGGCCCCAGCCAACACACACACCACAACAACATCACACACAAGCCAAGAACACTGAGGGCAGGCACAAAATGTACACACACACAGATGAGGACCAAACACTTCACTGCACACACTACCTGACAAGTCACACACACACCACCCTGACTCACAGCTACATACACACACCACATGCCAGCAGTAATGGAGGACAACATATAGGAAAGCCAAAGTGAGGTGCCCACAAATGGAAGGGCAGTGACACAACCATCAAGCATGTGTGATGCACATGCAAGACAAGACACATGTGAGAACACACACAGCCCATCACAGCACACATGGCTGACACAGTCAGTCAACACAAACCACGGTCACCCCAATGCAACAACTCCTGGAGACAGCAACGACACCCATGTATAGGCACAGGGATGTGAGGAAGGCCCTGAACTCAAACACTGACCAGCCACACATAGGCATCCAAATACTGGACAAGACAATGTCTGCTGCACAACACACAGGGCCCAGTGACACACTACATGACAGCCAAGCACAAGTAGGATATGTCACACATACCTCCTCCCACAACAGCAACACAAAATACTGCCATGTGCACAAAACACAACCACAGGGCTAAACAAGTACACATACAGGCACACCACTCCAGGGTCACACATGGCAGTAGTTGACAATGCATGTGCATACACATCCACAGTCACAACAAAGTCAACCCCTTCACACCATACACTTCTCCACCACCCAAGTGCACACATTGGAAGTAAGCCATGGGACCTGGATAACTCATCACCACAAGATGTCCAAACACCGACACTGATTGGCACACAGAAAGGAAGCTCACACAGACCCCATGACCCTGGCCTGCCTGCCTGTAAGCCTGTGCCCAAACTCCCACCCTGTGCTGCCATTGCCCACAAACCTGACATGTGTCCACCATAGATAACATGAGCCAAGAAGGAAGATGACTACAAGATTTCATTGCCAACCACCTGCACTGCACCCATAAGTATCACAGTCATGTAGAAATGAAGTGCCTCCCACCCCTGCAAAAATGAAATGTGACACAACCCATTGGCAATGTCGAAGTGGCATACTGAGCCTGTGACACAGTAAACCATGCACACACAGAAACAACTTTATTCAGGAAGTACACTGACACAACTCACTGCAGGACCAACTGTGTTTATTCACAATTTGCATATAGATCCAACAAATTTGGGCAACAGCAAAGCCAGTGGGCATTTCAATATGCACAGTATTTACTGGTGTGGATGGTGACCCCCCCTCTGGGGACATGCTGGAACCCGCTGTGCGCTTGCCTGGTGTTTGCCGCCGCCCTGCCTCCCTCTGTCCACCAGCTTTGCCCCCTACAGTGTCCTCCCGTGCTGGCTTCACAGGGCTTGGGATGGGAGTGGAGGTCAAGGATGGATTATCCATGGGGCCCTCATCCTGTGTAATGTTTGCAGGCAACACCTTCTCAGTGTGTGTGGAAACTGTCTTTTTGCCTCTGCGAGACGTCTTTGGGACAGGGGAGTCTTTGGCAGGGGAGGAAGGTGAGGCCTGTGACCCTGATGCTTTTTTCTTTGCTTTGTGGCCCTTGCTGTCGCCTGATGGGCTTTTCTCTCTGCGCTCTGGGGTGGCCTTACTTTTATGTGGGGATGGTGTCTGTGCCCTAGTACGCTTGGGTTGCTGCTGCTCCTGTGTGCTGCGGGTTCTGTATCGGGACTTTGGGGTCCGTTGGGCATTGTCACTGTCGTCAGAGGTGCACAGTGACACGGGGCCGGACCGAGTGCTGGGAGCCGCGCCCTGACTATGTGCCTGTTGCAGGGCTGCTGTCACAGTTGATGACAAGGACTGCACAGTCCGGTGTAGCCCACCTACGTCGGAATGTAAGCCCTCCATGAAAGCTATAACCTGCCCCAACTTTTTGTCATGCTCTTGGAAGGCATTGAGAAGTGCTGTCTGCCCCACACACAGCTGGCGCAATAGCTCGACTGCTTCTGCACTGAGGGCAGCAGGGCTGACATGGGCTGGGGCAGCTGTGCCTGGGGTGAAGGTGACTCTTCCCTTCCTACTCGTGCGGACACGGGCAGCACCAGTGGAGGTTGAAGGGAGGCTGGGCATTGGACGCTGTGTGGCGGAAGAGGAGGCAGAGTCCCCGTTCCCTGTACCCCCAACATGGATGTGTCACCGCTGGCGTCAGATGAGGTAGAGCTTTGTGTCTCCAGCTGTGAATCCTCTAGCAGACTCCTGTCCCCCTCCTCGGCGCTGGTCACATCTGTGTCAGTCAGCTCCGGTGCGGCTGTTGCAGTGGAAGCCTCACCACTGGTGTCCGTCCCCTCTCCCTCTGCACATACGGGAGCTGCTGCATAGGAGAGAGAAGTACTATGAGATGAGTGGCATCAACAGAACTAACACGTGCCAATACATCTGCATCCTAGAAAGAGGTGTGCAGCACATTGCATGCCACCCTGTGCACACATATATCTTGACACCCAAAATTTCTACACAACGGTGCATGTCCGCCACACGTCCTGCCATAAGTGCCCCAGGTGATTCACACAGCACACCATCCTGCAGTTGGCTCACATCAGACACAGCCCCAAAATGGCCTGTGCACACACACTGTCCCGATGTTGGCAAGGATGAACACCACGACATGGTGCACATCACCTACATGTGTGGAGCAGTAGGGGACCACACAGACTACAACATACCAGCCCACAATGACCCTGCACACATGCCATCCACCATATCGAGTCCATGGGCACATCTACTGTTGCACATTGGCCTCAGATGTCTGACTGGCAGACATCTGAGGTCTGGAATTGCACGCATTCATTGAAATGCATTCACAGTTGGCACACTGGCATTCCCATCCATCAGAATTCACACACTACCCCACAGCAGAAGGTACCTGAAGGCCACAACTCCAAATGTAAGAGAGATGCACAGTGCTAAAACTCACTTCATGAAGCGCCGTTTGGGCAAAAGCATGGCACATACACCCAGCACAGAGGCCACTCACAAAACATTGCACCACACAACCAACGTCACACAGCTGACAATTTGCACACTCTGTAGACACATGCACCCACTCCCAGCCAAAGGCAGCCTGCAACACATACTCACCCCTGGCTCGCTGCTGATGCTCCCTCAGTCATCTGTCCAGCTCAGGTTGTGTGACAGCCAGGATGCGGGCCATTAGTGGTGTCATGCTGCGCCTAGCCAACCTGCCAGTCCGAGGGAGCAGCCCCAGCGTCATCTCGGCCACGTTCTTGCTCAGCCGGCAGATGTCATCCCACCTTTATGACAGTGGGTGCGCCTTCGGTTTGACACACCCAGATCCCGGACTCTGGAGGCAATGGCCCTCCACACGGCTTTACGCTGGTGGACCTTCAGCTGCAGGCATGGGAGACAAGAGGGGTGATGTTCCAGTGACACAGTGCACAATAACAACACAACGAAAATGCAGTAGCACGACAGTGACTCATCCAAAACTCCAGCTACAACTGTCACATAGCCAACAATTGCTCTGAACATGGTGCAATGTCATTGGTCAATCAGACGTACAGGCATGCATGTTCGATGGTGGACACAGTACCTCCACATCCCATTCACATGCAGGATACCAACACAGCAAGCAACGTGTAGTCTGCCTGCAGCTACTGTCTGCAGTTACCTACAACTACACATAGAGAAGATAGCAAAACATGTGTCATGTTGTTGGACTCACTGTGTCCAACACTGCGCATACCTAAGTGTCCTAGCCCTGTGAAAGCCTCACTGTGTCTTGGAACTCACATAGAGTGACAACAACTGTCATACACACACCCTTCTCCCACGCCTGCTCCTGTGCAATCTACATGGCAGAGATGGGACTTAGATGAAGAGGCGTGAGCCAAACACACATGGTACACACTGTACATGCAGTGATGTGGACATGTGGCATTCGGTGGGGACTGAGCAGGGCAGGTCGACTGACACTGAGTGGGTTAATTGGGAGCAACACAGCCATTCACACAAACGCTAACTGGCCAGACTCCTGCATCACCAAAATGAAGCTGCACTGTATGGCTGACACTACAGGACATGTCCCTCTACTCAGGATAGGCATGCAGGGTAACGTGTGAAAGAGCCCACCAAGCCCTTCCCGCTGTAGTAAACATGATAGGCAGTGCATGTCAGAGCCCCACAACCACTGACACATACCGAAGCACCTCCACCCCACGTGTGCACACCCTGCACTCTCACTCACAATCTGGGAGACTTACCACGACATTAGGGCCGCCATAAAGCCTTGGGTACTGTGCAAGCACCCCGTCTACCAGGAGCCCAAGCTCCTCACTGGTGAAGGGACTGGCACGGATCTTCTGAGTCCTCGACATCACAATGGACATGTGGCAGCAGCAGCACGTTGAGGGTGGCAGTCAGCAGTCCCTTGAGGCAGCAGGTGCAGGGTGGCAGCCAGCAGTCCCTTGAGGCAGCAGGTGGAGGGTGGCAGCCAGCAGTCCCTTGAGGCAGCAGGTGGAGGGTGGCAGCCAGCAGTCCCTTGAGGCAGCAGCAGCAGGTGCAGGGTGGCAGCCAGCAGTCCCTTGAGGCAGCAGGTGGAGGGTTGTCAGTCAGCAGTCCCTGGTAGCTGTGGGAATGTGGTGCGCCCTCCCACACATATATAGGCCCCTGGGGCTGTGTCAGTGGTCCCAGGGTGCTGCAATTGTTGTACCAGGTCTGCCTCATTCAAATACATCCAATGTCCGCCTCCGCGGTGGCGGTGCACGCCTACCGCGATTTTCAAACTCGCATCAGGCTATTGCGAGGCTGCTTCCCATTGGCTGCAGGGGCATGGTCCATGCTGGTGACACACCGTAGGATGCATGTGCGCGCTACCGCGGTGGTGCATCTTTTGAATGCCTCCAGTGACCGCCTCCGCGGGGGTGGTGCACGCCTACCGCGATTTTCAAACTCGCATCAGGCTACCGCGAGGCTGCTTCCCATTGGCTGCAGGGGCATGGTTCATGCCGGTGCCACACCACAGGGGCCAGGCGGTAGGCACCGCCATATGTCTGCCAGACAGTGCCTGGAGTGACCGTGATTTGGGTAGTGGTGCATGGTGACCGCTATTGTCACATACATATCTGGCGGTGTCTCCCGCGATCGTGCATGGGTTATGGGTGGTGACACACCTCAGTGGCCAGGCGGTAGGCACCGCCATATGTCTGCCAGACAGTGCCTGGAGTGACCATGATTTGGGTAGCGGTGCATGGTGACCGCTATTGTCACATACATATCTGGCGGTGTCTCCCGCGATCGTGCATGGGTTATGGGCGGTGACACACCTCAGTGGCCAGGCGGTAGGCACCGCCATATGTCTGCCAGACAGTGCCTGGAGTGACCGTGATTTGGGGAGCGGTGCATGGTGACCGCTATTGTCACATACATATCTGGCGGTGTCTCCCGCGATCGTGCATGGGTTATGGGCGGTGACACACCTCAGTGGCCAGGCAGTAGGCACCGCCATATGTCTGCCAGACAGTGCCTGGAGTGACCGTGATTTGGGTAGCGGTGCATGGTGACCGCTATTGTCACATACATATCTGGCGGTGTCTCCCGCGATCGTGCATGGGTTATGGGCGGTGACACACCTCAGTGGCCAGGCGGTAGGCACCGCCATATGTCTGCCAGACAGTGCCTGGAGTGACCGTGATTTGGGTAGCGGTGCATGGTGACCGCTATTGTCACATACATATCTGGCGGTGTCTCCCGCGATCGTGCATGGGTTATGGGCGGTGACACACCTCAGTGGCCAGGCGGTAGGCACCGCCATATGTCTGCCAGACAGTGCCTGGAGTGACCGTGATTTGGGTAGCGGTGCATGGTGACCGCTATTGTCACATACATATCTGGCGGTGTCTCCCGCGATCGTGCATGGGTTATGGGCGGTGACACACCTCAGTGGCCAGGCGGTAGGCACCACCATATGTCTGCCAGACAGTGCCTGGAGTGACCGTGATTTGGGTAGCGGTGCATGGTGACCGCTATTGTCACATACATATCTGGCGGTGTCTCCCGCGATCGTGCATGGGTTATGGGCGGTGACACACCTCAGTGGCCAGGCGGTAGGCACCGCCATATGTCTGCCAGACAGTGCCTGGAGTGAGCGTTAATGGAGTTATGGAGTAGCTGTGCTGCACCTAACGTGTCCTCCAGCTCTCTGCATAGGCCAACATGTAGAGTGCCCAGTGTCTCAACAATTGAAGGGTCCTCATGAGGGCAAATGCACAAAAGGGACATGTCATTCCACGTCACCAACACATACCATATATGGGTCGCCAATACATTGCATGGGCACATACACTCGCACATGTCACATGTGCTGTGTAATGAAATGTAGACTGTCCAGTAAATGTGTTGCATAGCATATGGAGATAATGGTCAATGTCTGTGTGTGCAATGTAACGCACAATGTCGTCTCATTGACTGGACTAGGGGCATCAGCAACTGGCACATTGTCCAATGCACATGCACACACGTGTCCCCCACGCTCAGCCGGTGGTCAGTGTGTAGTTGATGTGTGCCATGCGCAACCTGTGTTGGGAGGTGTATCAGGGCTAGCAACATGGTGTGTTCGGGTAGTATTGCAATTATTAACATATGCTGGGGGTCATACTCACAGGTATGCACACATATCTGTTAGTATATCACACTGTGCATGCGAATGAGCCGGAGGGGTGCACAGATAATTGCTGCTGGTAAGGGGACAGGTGTACGAGTAGTGTGCCTGATGTGAACCTACTTGTGAAGTGTCCTGTCGGTTAATGGTGCATGTTGTAAGACTTGGGAATGTGTCTGTAGAAGAAATTGATGTGATGCACATTTCATGGTCTTCTGCATTGACATCTGTGCACTGTGATCTGTCCTAGGAGGAGGAGGCACAATATCCATCGTCCGTTCACAGTCCTGGCAGACATGGAGAATGAGGATATAATCCGCAAATTCAGGCTGGACCGACAAACCCTGCAGAACCTATGTGCCATGTTGGAGCCCCACCTGCAGCCACGTCGGACATATCCAACAGCTTTCACCGCAACATCTAAGGTGATGGCATGCCTGCATTTCTTTGCAACGGGCTCATTCCAGCACACGGTCGCAAGTGCAGGCGGGATGTCACAGCCGATGTTCAGCATGGTGCTGAGGGATGTCCTGTCAGCCATGATACTGTACAAAGACAGATATATCCATTTTCCCAGGGGGCCTGAGTTGGTGGCTGTGAAGGGCGATTTCTATGCCCTTGGACATATCCCCCATGTCATTGGTGCAATTGATTGCACACATGTTGGGCTTGTGCCACCACAGGCACGTGAACAGGTTTACCGCAATAGGAAGCATTCACACTCGGTAAATGTTCAAGTGGTGTGCCTGGCGGACATGATCATCTCACACGTGTGTGCCAAGTTTCCCGGTTCAGCCCATGATGCCCACATCTTGCGCAGCAGCATCGTTCCTCAGTTGATGACCAATCTGCTTCCTGAGCGTGCATGGCTTGTGGGTGAGTATGCATAGTGGATTAGAGTGGTGTGTGTGTGTGACATGCTGTTGTGTTGCATTTTGGGACTGCAAGGTTAATCTGTGTCTCTCACACCCAGGTGACTCGGCATATCCAAACCGCCCGTGGTTGCTGAGCCCATTGCGGAACCCCGTCACGCCAGCTGATGTGCGATACAATGATGCCCATGGGAGGACACAGCGTGTGATAGAACGGACATTTGGTCTCCTAAAATCAAGATTTCGGTGCCTGGACCGTACTGGGGGGGTCCTTATGTACTCACCAGGGAAGGTGTGTCAGATAGTGGTGGCATGCTGCATGCTCCACAACCTGGCCATTCGCAAGGCAATACCCCTGATCCTGGATGACGATGATGAGCAGCCAAGGCCGCCGCCTGCAAATCAAGCCGGATCCAATGACGAGGGTAGTGGAGAGGAGGAAGGGGTCGACATGCGTCAACAGCTCATCACCCGCTACTTCACTTGAAGGTGAGTGACGATGTAGAAGGGACGAAATGGTCTGATGGTGTTGCTGTTGCTGTGTGGGTGTATGTGAGCTTGCTGACTGCAGCTTGGTGTTGACTCATTGCTGCCTGCCAATGTATGTGTGATTGGTTAGTGTGATACAGATTGTCTCTATGGTGACTGTTGCTCTGTGTAAAGTTTGTAGATCTGAGTACCTTGTTGACAAGTGTTGTGTGAGGTGTGCAATGCCACACCCATACAAGTGACTCTTGTTCTGCGGTTTTCCCTAGGTCCCTTCAGCATCTCACTTGTTACCTACATTCCATTCCCCTGGACCATGTCCTACACGGTGAAGGTTGCACATCCTGTATTAAAGACGGAGCAGACACAACAACATGTGTGTAAGGTGTATTTATTTACAACTGTGACATGCAAGGGTGGAGAAAATGTGAAGGGGGAATTGAAGAAGTGAGTTGACAGTCATGGTAAATGAGATACTTGAGTAGTCCCCACAATGATGTGGAGACCCAGTCCAACAGATGGATGCCATTCACATGGCAGTGTGGTGAAGGATAGTCCAAAAGGTCAATGCAGTGGTGCAGTGGTCTGCCATCATGGCTGGTTCGGGGACTAGCGTTTGGCAGGTGCTTGGGCACGTGAGTCCCCCTGGCCTTTCCTTGGACGGCCCCTCTTGCACTTCACTGGAGGGGCCACTGCTGCAGGGGCAGTGGTGTCTGAGGACTCACCCCCCTCTGTGGATGCAGGGGAGGATGATGAAGTGTCATCCTGCTGCCCAACGGGGGGAGGCAGAGGGGTAGAATGTTGTGCTTGCCTGTCCCTCAGAACCACCACTAGCTGCCCCAAGAGGTCCACAATCTGTCCCATGCGTGTGTCCATGGACCTCAGCAGCAGGAGGTGCTCCCGAGATTCTTCCTCTAACCGGCACATTCGTCCCTGGGCCTGTTGGTATGCCCCAAGGACTCTGTCGATGTGGCCCAGGGCTTCCGTCCCAGGATCAGTCCCCCTCTGCATGAGCCTGTCCCGACCAGCTGCACTGCTGCCACGGTCCTGTCCGGTCCTCACATTGGCCCGCTGCATCCTCTCCCTGGCCTCCGCAGTCGATGTGGTGGGCTGCTCAACCCCTGGGGCAGGAAGGGTGTTGCGGACAGCTGTGGTGGTGGTGGTGGTGGTGGTGGTAGTAGTGGTTGACACACAGGCCGTGACAGCAGCTGTCAGAGGATGGTCAGGGGCTGCAGCTGATGTGGTTGGGGGGACAATGGGTGCCTGGGACTGGTTGCGGCCTGCCACACCAGATGGGCCAGCGTGGAGCTCCTCATCCAATGAATCCATGGAGTCCTCATCCAGTTGTCTCTGTTCCGGGGGGGACTTGCTCTGCAGGGTGGTGTCATCCTCTGCAGTGAGTTCTTGGTCACCTGTGGGTCAGATGAGAAATGGTCATTGTGTTGCACCCATCAAAGTTTGTGTTAGCAGTGTTACATCAACTGTTTGTACATCCAGCAGTTGTTCACTGTACAAATTAGCATTGACCGACATCCAGTGATGCATTACAAGCTGTTGTGGTACATACATTACTTGTCCATATTGGGAGTTGTCAAGACATGATATGCACAATATAATTTTTTGACATTGACAGTCTCATGTTGGCATCCTGTTATTGATCAATCATATGTCATCCATTTACGCGTATGTGTCACTTGTAGAGCCCTTGTAGCGGTTCTCTCTGCACAGTGAGTGAGCATTGTAGTTTCATGCATACCTTTTCAATGTGGTATAGATATCTGTATTTGCAATTCCAGACATGCTTAAGTTTGCTTTAATTACATCCTAGGTGGTCTGGACCACTGCTACTGTCAGATGGCATGTAGTGGTGTGCATGGTTGTGCTCGGAGTTCCATCGACATGTGTTTCAGTCATTCACACTTTGGTTGCTGTCACAGTTTCATTTTCTTAGGTGTGTGCACACTATAGTTGCCAATGCTATCTGGGTGTGCAGTTGTGCATTGAGAGGCCTGGTGTCCTATGCCAACATGTTTTTTTAAATGCATATCTGGCTGCATGTTGTGGCTGTTGATATGTTGCGTTTGCTGTGTTTTCCTTGTATTTGTGAGACCTCTCCGTGTGTGTAGGATGAGGGCTTCCATCTTGGTCCAGTGTGGGACAAGTCAGCATGATATGTCCACATGCCAGTTCTTTTGAAGTGTACATTGCAATGACTGACACATGCATGTTGGTGCCAGGAAGTAATGGGTCTTGTGTGCTGGCGGTCAGGTGGGCCCGTGTGAGTTGTTGTGCAAGCTTCCCAGCCCCACACACCCCGACCTGTGAGATGCGGTTACCTACCTGTGAGTTAGGTGGGTAGCATACATTGCCTGCCACATGCTTCTTATTGGGGGTGTAGTGTCCCATCCTCCATAGTGGTGGAACAGCATGCATGTTGCATTTTGTGGGACGGATAGCCAAACACACTGCACCGTCTCACTGTGAAGATGGCTAACTACCGTTTGGGGTGAAGGTGAGCAATGACATGGCTATGTGACTTGGTAGAAATCTTTGGATGGAATGTGCGTGTGGTGAGCATGATGTGTGTGTGGCTTTTTGTACCCATTGATTTCAGATTACATTTGGTCATGGGGTATAGCCCCCCATCACTGTTGTCCCAGCTATCTGGCTGTGGGGTTCACTCCCCCGACATTTGAAGGCACAATAGGGCAAGGGGTATGGTCTCGTAGCACAGTGGTGACATACAGCAGGGTGAAGATCTCACCCAGCATACATTTCCACACTGTCATGGTTTCATGGTATTTGTGGACCTGAGAACATGAGCCCAGTACTGGTGTAGCAGTTGTTCCAGGGCATCCATACACTGACATGTTGTGGTCAACAGTGGTGTGTGTGTGAGATGTACTCAGCCCTGTGCAGACAATGTATGGTTTTGGGGCCAGACTATACCAGCACTGTTCAGACAGACAGTGTGAGATGTGAACATTGTCAATGTATACACACATTGGTGGTCCAAACAAGACACCTTTGACAATTTAATTCAGACAAGGTGCTGTTCTGCAATTCAGTGCAGCACTGTGGTAGCTGGGTGTGTTGCAGGACATTTGGGATCTGCTTAGTTTAGCATTGTGAGTCCCAGCTGCAGTGTAGTTTTTGGGTGCACTGCACTTCCACTGTTTACATTGCAACACTGTGGTATGACATGGGTGATTTGCACTTTGCCATACAAACGGCCAGACACTGCTGCAGGGCAGCATGATCGTTGTTAGTGTTGCAGTGTGTGATGCCTGGCACAGTGTACACAATGTGGGTCAATTTTGAACAGAGACTTGTGCATGGTGACTACAACACAACTGTTTTGCATTATTTGTGTTGGTGACTGTGGACTAAGTGGCATGGTGTCATGTGCGGCTGCACAGACGTCACATGCCTATGAGTGGGACTAGTGCTCCATCCTGCTCAGCTGTGGGCCAAGGGGGCCTGGTGGGAGTTGTAGTGCAGGCCTCCCAAACACCCACCCACCTCCCGGTAAAGATGGCTACCTACCTGTTAGGTGAGGGTGTAGCACACAATGGCTGAGGCATGCTTCTGGGTGGGGGCAGTGCTCTATCCTGCTCAGCTATGGGCCAAGGGGGCCTGGTGGGAGTTGTAGTGCAGGCCTCCCAAACACCCACCCACCTCCCGGTAAAGATGGCTACCTACCTGTTAGGTGAGGGTGTAGCACACAATGGCTGAGGCATGCTTCTGGGTGGGGGCAGTGCTCTATCTTGCTCAGCTGTGGGCCAAGGGGGCCTGGTGGGAGTTGTAGTGCAGGTCTCCCAAACACCCACCCACCTCCCGGTAAAGATGGCTACCTACCTGTTAGGTGAGGGTGTAGCACACAATGGCTGAGGCATGCTTCTGGGTGGGGGCAGTGCTCTATCCTGCTCAGCTGTGGGCCAAGGGGGCCTGGTGGGAGTTGTAGTGCAAGCCTCCCAAACACCCACCCACCTCCCTGTGAAGATGGCTACCTACCTGTTAGGTGAGGGTGTAGGACACAATGGCTGAGGCTTGCTTCTGGGTGGGGGGAGGGCTACATCCTGCTCAGCTGTGGGACAAGGGGGCCTGGTGGGAGTTGTAGTGCTGGCAGCATGTACACATGTACCCATGGTGATGTTGCTAACTACCTTTGGGGGCTTCAGGGGGAGTGACTGTTGTATCTGTGAGAGATGTGTTAGGGGGAGTGTTGTGCACATGAATGAATTTGTACCTAGGAGGTATTATTTTGTAATAGTGCAAGACAGTACATTTGTGTGATGTTAGGCATTTGTTTGTACTTACCAGCCTCCACTCCCCGGGTATTCCTGAGAGACTCTCTGGATGTAGAATGCCAAGCACCTTCTCCTCCCATTCAGTGAATGTTTTGAGTGGAACGGGAGGGCCACTGCCTGTCCTGTGAGCCAGCTCATGGTTCTTGTCTCTCTTCTTTTTGACCACTGCCTTCAGATCGTGCCACCTCTTCACGATTTCATCTCTATTGCGTGGCACGGTCCCTACTGCATTGACCTTCTCTACTATCCTTCTCCACATTTGCGTCCTTGTTGCTAGTGGTGTCTGTTGGACCTGGTTACCAAACAATTGTGGTTCTACCCTGATTATCTCATCGACCATGACCCTCAACCCACTCTCACTGAATTTGGGCATTCTCTGTGGTGACATGGTGTGTGATGTGTCAAGGTGTTTAGGGTGCAGGTTTGGGAGTGGTAGTGGTGGTTGTGGTGTGTATGGTGTGTGCTGTGCAAAGGTGTTAGAGGTGCAGGTGTGGAAGTGGTGGTGGTGGTGGTGGTGATGTGTGTGTGTTGTGCAGATTTGCCTCTCCTGTCATCTGTGGTGGATGTCCCCTCAGTTGTGGAGTTTTGCAAAGGATTGTGGTCTGTTGGGGGCTGGATTTATACTGGTGTCTGTGGGTGTGTCTGGATGGGGTATTGGTTGCAGGTGTGGTGTGTGTGTGTACCTGGGATTTGTAGTTTTGGAGTTTCCCATGGGGGTGTGTCTTTGGGCTGTGTTAGCTATTTTTGGGTGCATGCCTTGTATGGTTGGTGCACTTTGTGGCCATGTTGTGTGTTTTTCTAGCGACCACCATTTTTTTAACGGAGCGTCCGCAGTGGTGGCTCGTCTATGGCGCTTCCGCCGTCTCACTGATTCTTCAATGTTGTCGACCGCGGCGGTCGGAAACAGCGCACTGCACCGCGGGGATGTCGGGAATATCATAATTTTGATGGCGGTGTCTCCGCTGTGGTTGCGGGCGTTTGGCCTGTTTCCGCTGCAAAACCGACCGCCGCGGACGGGTTTGGGCCCTTTCCGCAGGCGTACAGCGGATTATCGGGTCTCCTTTCCGCCGCGGTTGGAGTTTTACCGCCGAGGATCCTAATCTAGCCGTCGGTTTTCCCGCGGTAGCGGCGGGCGGTGTTTTCCCGCTACCATGGCGGTCGGTTTTTTTTCCGTCCGCCATCGTAATGACCTCCTATATTCTCTAAGGTCAGGATGGCAAAGTCTCCAAATGTCAACAAACGCATTAGTCGTAATGTGGAAGTAAACTGTGAATGCATTTTAGAGGGAACAAACTTAACTCTAGAGTTTCTATCTAAAATGGGGTCAAGAACTTGGTTACAGTCACCACCAAATATGATGTAATCATCGTCATAAGTAAGTAATTTATTAGAGACATCTGTCCAGAAAACCTTGTCGACCGAAGTAGGGCCATAAATGTTAAAAATAACTAAAGGAATCTTATCTATAAGAAGTTTGACAATAATCCAACGACCTTCAGTATCTACTTCCTGATGAACAACTGAAATATGCAATTTTTTGTGACATAAAATCAAGACACCGTTTTTCTTATTTAAAGCCGGAGAACTAAACACATGACCCACCCAGCATCTTTTCAACTTGGAAGCTTCAACATCAGAAATATGAGATTCTTGGAGTAAAGCAATGTCTGTTTTTAGTTTTGCTAGGTGAGACAGCACCCGTTGCCTTTTAATAGGATTGTTCAGTCCTTTAATATTCTAGGTAGTGACCCGAAATGTAATTTAAAGAGAAAAGTATGAACAAATATTATGCTTACAAGAGCAAGAATGAAATTTGTTTGAGGAATAAGCATAGAGAGAAGGCAAGAGAAATAAAACAAATACGTTAGAAGATTAGACTTAAAAAATGAGAGGATAGGATAGGAGAAACAAAAAAGAAAAATAAAGAATGAAGAAAGAACAATGCAAGAATAAATTGATAAAGAAGGAGAAAGAAAACGAACAGAGAGAACACAGAGACAGTACAAGTCAAACAAATGACGACTGAAACTCATACCTACAAATACAAGAAGAAATGGGGGTGGCAACACCAGAAGACGACGACGACAGTACCAGAGCTCCACCGAATACCCGAAGAACCATAATCAGAACTCTGACATAAAAAGGAAACCAAATATGTGATGGGATGCAGGAACAAAACACCTATACATATAAGAAGAAAAAATACAATATTATGAATCAACAAATACACCAGAAAAAGAGATATGAGAGAAATACACAAACGACAAAATGCTGGAACAATTACAGAATTACAAGCAAAACAACATGCAATGCACAATAGATACAGCAAAACATCTACATAGGGCGGAGTATGAAAGAACTAATGATGTAGGTTTGAAGGGTCCATGACATCCGCTCCATGAAGACGAAGGAATTCTTGTAGTGCCGCTGGCTCCTCAAAAGTTGTAGTCTTTTCTTTGTAGGTTACCTTGAAGATGCAAGGGTGTAGAAGACCAAATCTGGCATTGATAGCACGAAGTTGAGGGTGTAGATCAAGAAATTTTTTCCGATGGTCAGCCGTAATTTTAGCAACATCTTGAGAGAAGAAAAGGCGATGACCTTCCCAACTAATTTGCTTTTTGGACTTGACGGCAGACATGACTTGTAGAAGGTCTGTATATTGCAGGAATAACATGATGACACCACGAGGTTTCACAGAAATTTTAGGACCAAGCCTGTGAGCTCTTTGAATGTTAAGAGGAGGACAATCAGGTAAATCCAAAAGCTTAATCAAAAATGATTGAAAAAAGACGGTTGGATTGGAACCCTCAATATTTTCAGGGAGACCATAAATTCTAAGATTGTTCCTTCGATTTCGATTTTCTAAATCCTCAGCTTGCTTTTTGAGTAATGAGACTTCAGATTCTAGAGAAGAAATACGCGAGCATGAGACTTGAAGGGACTCAGTACGTTGTTCCACAATGAGCACTCGTGAATCCAATGTAGACCATTTATCATTCAAAATTTGTAAAGTCTTGTTAGTTTTCTCCATGAATGGTTTCAGGGCACGGATTTCCTCAAGAATTAAATCCATGGAGGAGGAGGAAGAGTTCACTGGAGAAGGAGGATCTTTTTTTGGTCGCTTAGTAGAGATCGCAGGAAGTTTGCTAGCTAGCTGCGTTTTAGGAATGGTGCCTGAAGAATGCTCAGATTTCTGAGGAGAAGAGTCATCCATTTCGATTAAATTGGAGTCTGAGTCTGAGCACGCAGCAAGTTTGGAAGAAGCGGTGAGTTTAAGGTTCCTCAATCTCCCCATAAAAGGGACGGTGAAGTTTAGTAAAAAAAAACAACAAAAAAACTGAACCAAACTCTTAAAGGTAGAATCTTCAATTTGTAATGTCACTGCATGAAAATGTAGGAAGAAGAAAAAATGTTAGGCTAATGAAAGAAACACAGGATCAACAATACTGATGTAAAAGAGTCCTTCAAAACACTGCAATGAAGATATCACACAATTGAAATGTATAGGACCTCTTTATAAAGAAACGTGGTGTCATTCATGAAAAGGTTAAACTGCATAACATCGGCAGAAGTGAATGAATGAGGACCCTTGAATGAAAATTTGTTGCATAAGAGAATTAAGTAGAGCACAAAATGGCGGTTGTCTCGAGGAAAGCAGGCTATTTCCCTCACATGACGGAAGAAATATGTTATTGGCTAAAAGGAGCAAAGTTCCAGCAAAAACTATGAATTATTTGCCCATAATATCAAATTCCAACCTTATGTGATCCATATGCGCTGAAAGACGTCAGCATTGTGAAGGTTTTCAGCAGAGCGGCGATCGTTACATGAAGATTCCAAAATGGCGGCCGTTTGAAGTGAAGACGAGTCGTGTCTTCAAAGTAGCCGAAAATTGATGAAAAACGTCAATTAAAACGTCCAGCAGCTCACTGCCATGCTCAGAAGCAAGAATCCTGCATCATTTGGAGGAAATGGAATCAATTCCCTTCCGTAGAGGAACTACGAGGAGAACGGTGGACCGGAGCTCCGAAGCTACGCGGCCATCTTGTTTGGCGCCGTGACCACGCCCCCAACATTACAATGTTCTAATAAGCATTAAAACAACATATTCATTACAAAAAGCATGAGGAGAGCCACACTCAGAAATCTCTTTGCAGCCCAAATATCCTTTTACAAGTTCATATGGTATAAAATATTATGACTATAGTTTCCATTAACCTCTTAAAAAGTGAAAGACTTCCCTAGACTGTAGTGTAATTAAAATATCACTTCCAGGAGTCCAGCCACTGACATTTCTTTCTTTAAATGTGTCCAAGTTCATCCCTCCATTTTCTGTGCCCTTGCAATTCTGATGTTATTTTATGCCTACATATTTGTTCTTAAATTCTACAATTTGAGAGAAGAATGTCCATCCTGAAATCACACTGTATTGTTGCCTTCCATCTTTTCATTGAAGAAACTTACTTAATATGTTCAAGCTTAAAACTGCTTATATTTCCACATGATGTAGCAGGTCTACACTTCTTTGCGTTAGATTTAATAATTATTTTCCCTGAAATCGTATCTGAAATCTCTCTAATCATTCTCACCTCATCTATCTTCTCCTAGTATGTGTACACACGACTCAGTATATGTTCTGTATGATGGCAAACTGCTTAGTAGATGGTGGCCAATTCCTGTTATACTTATACATTATGAGCCATATTTGCAAAGGGGTTGCATCAATTTGCTCAATGCAATATGGTGCAAAAGTGATGCAACCCCTACAATGCAATTTATCAAGCCACCCAAGGCCCCCTTGTGTGGCCCTGAGCGGCATGATAAATACTGGAGTAACGCAACACAGCGCAAATCTTACTCTGCCCCAGGGATACGTTCCTTGGGTGTTGCATGGGTGTTCCTACGCAACACCCATGGATTTTGACACATTCCAAGATTTACCATTACTGGTAGATCTGGGAATGCACCAAAATGCTATGCCTTCCCAAGGGAGGAGTAACAAGGATAAATATCTTTGTTTCACCTCATTACTTCCTCTTTCTATGTGTTCTGCATGCTGCAGCACGCATAGAAAGAGGAAAATGCCTCAGGGGATTGTTTTTTTGCAGGAAGGTGCCCCTTCTTACATAAAAACTATCCTGCTTGCAACGCAGGCACCCGTGCACCATGGTGCAAGGGTGCCTGCGTTGGCACTAGGGAGCACATTGTGCGCCAGCGCTGGGAAAAGGCAGCAATGCACCGTATTGTGATATATACAGTGCATTCCTGCCCTTTCCCTGTAACCAAGCGCAGCACAGCTGCGCTGTGTTACTTTTTGATAAATATGGTTCTATATTCAGGCAGTGCCAGAAGGGCTGGTCTTTCAGGTCAGTGTGGGCCGGTTCTTTGGCTGTTTCTGGGCGTGTTTTGTATTCTGGTGTGCAGGATTTTACTGTTGATTTTCTCTGATATTACCACAAACATTGCCTGCAGCAAACACAGATGCATGCAGTCTTCCATACCTTGAAAGCTATACAGCGTGTCTTCAAATGTTCAAAACTGTCCGACTTGCAAATTTGGGCCATTTTTATTTTGATGGCTAGACCTATTTTCTGACCCAGCCCAACCCAACTGGAGTTAACAACCCCATCAAGTCCTGGATGAACACTGTGCATCCAGTGCTTTTGATCCGAAAACTTCACCTGATATAAGCAGCTGACGTGTCAGGGTGAAGCAATGGGCAAAACTAAGCAGGAAGCGTGTGGTTCTCCAAAACATGAACTGGGGAGCAATTCACCTGCCGGTGTTACCAATGCCCAATGCCTACGTGAACGGTAGCACTGGGATCCTGGAGGGATTATGAGGCCGTTTCCAGGCCCTATCATATGGAGCCATCCACTGAAAATCGCTGTCGGTCACGTGACCCATTATGAATCCATTCAATTTGCTGCATAGAAAATTTAACTGCAATCATTAGCTTGAAGACAATCAAGTGACAACCAGGTGACATGGCCATATACAATTTCTATACTTTAGTCAAAACAATATTAGAAAATTGTGATCAGAAGGTTGTTGATGAGGGTTACAACAGGGACAAATACAAAGAGGGGGGCGCAAGGCAACAATAATACATTTCGCATTAGTTTAAAGTAAATGTTTAGCCTGGCTCATCTCAGGGCGGAAACTGTGCATCCTGATTATTTCATGACCATGTTTCTTACTTGTTTCCTCAAGCACGTCCTCAAGCACGCGCCGGAAGACGCTGCCAAGGTTAATCACAAATCCCTCATTCCATTAACCTTGCTGAACTTTCCAACACCAGGGCGGCTGAAAAACTCTATCTCCGTTCACTTGCAAAGGATAATCAGAATTGTCATCGCGTCCAGGAGGGTGGTAGACAAACAAAGATTACACCATCAATCTGGGGGCCTCCTCCGCGCCTAATCACAGGCCCGCTCCCTGCGGAAGCATCTCTCTGGGCTCCAATTACGCAGTGACAGTCGCGCCGGAACAGTTAATCCCCGTATGCAGCTGACCAACTGCCCTGCTAGAAGGCACTCAAGGCACTACGAGAGATTCAGCCTTGGCTATTTCACATCCACAATCACGCTCTGAAAACCGAGATGCTGCTCTTGCATAATTTCCATAATTAGTACAATATTTCACGAAAAGATTGTCAAATGCGTATGATCACCTTCATTGCCTTGCAAATTTCTTGGCTTTACAACAGTGTTAACATCACACAGGTCCAGGACTGAACAGGCATGCTAATAAGTTTCATGTATTCAATTTTACATCATGGGGTACAAAACTTTGGTAGGTGCATGCAAAAAATGAAAGGAAACCGCATTTACAAAACATATAGGGGCCGATTCCGATCTCGGCCGGTAGGGCTCCGAATCGGATTCGGCTTAACCGGATCCGATTCGGAGCCCTATTTCCCCACCGATTCATACGCGCTTCCGGGCGAGCGAGTACGATGCGAATTCGCCGACCGACTCGTCCGGGCGTCCCGACCGCTCCGACCGACTCGTTCCCGGGTCGAACCGCACCGACCGACTCGCTCGGACTCGACTCGCACCGCGCAATGGAGACGTTCCCCGGCCGGGTGAGTACGATGCGCGCAGCGAGCAGTCCGACCGAGCCGCGCTCTCCGGCTCCAAAGAGCAGTCGGAGACGTACTTTGGGGGTCCGTGTCGGACCCCCCTGTACGCGTAGCCACGCGAGTCGCACACAGGGGGGACCCATGGGTCCCCCCTACCTGTGCGTGTACGGCGCGAGTCGCTTCGACGCGTACCCTCTGTAGGGGGCGCCCTTGACCACCTCGCACCCATTGAGTCAATGGGAGCCCGCGTACGCGTTGTACGACCGGCTCCCATTGACTTCAATGGGAATCCGACCTACTCGAGTCCGATGGCATACGTGCGCATCGTACTCGTTCGGTCGGGCTGCCAGAGACCGATTCGGTCGGAAATCTCTCCGAGTCCGGCTCGGTCGGAGAGATTTCCGGCCCGAATCGGAATCGGCCCCATAAAGTCTAATAGAATTCCACAACATATGTTAAAATAAGGCATCTTTAAACATAACCTAGATTTTTTCATAAAGACACAGGCCTGCCAAGTGTCACGCATCAGGCGTTACGCTAACGCATTTCAGTGTGGTGTTACCGCATCACCGCACTGAAATGCATTGTCACGCATTTTTGCCACTGACCGCACTCTGCTCTGACAGCGCTGAAACTGGCTGCCCACTACACTAGCGCGCGCCGGTGCTCAGACACCTGTGTGCGCCCCGGGCCGCAGCAGACTTCACTTGCGGCCAGCAGCAGCACAGTTAGTAAACAGTTAAAGATCTGCTCTCAGACAGTGTGCTACAAATGTTACAATCTGCCCTGCTGCCTGCATTGAAATTCCCGCCAGCTGCGCGGCTACAGTGAGTCACTGACTCTGACTGCCCAATTACCGAGACCCGGGCGGGGCCTGCCCTCAGCAGTCGTTGCGTTACAGGCTGTGGCGCTGCGTGGGGGGGATGATGGGATGTGACCTCACATCCTCCTGGAACAGGCAAGAGTGGTCGGTCATAAGCGGCGCGGGCTGGGGACTCGACTGGAGTCACTGCCAAGGTCAAATTTAAAATTAATCAACATCATGATCCCGCGACGACTGGACTGAGGGCCTGAAGAATCATGCTCGGGCGGCGCGGTTTGCCGCCGCCGGATGAGTCATTATCTTATGCGGCTAGGACTGGAGGTGGCCCGCATATAAGTAAGTGCCTGGCTGACAGAGCCGTCTAATCATTCTCACTGACTCTCTCGGATAAAATACATTTAGTTTATATTAGCGCGTGGTCAAATCAGCTTCCTCACTTAGCCTGCCCTGCTGTGTTACACAGCTGAAGTAAAGTTCTGAAGTCGGTCACAGACACACACAGTAAGGGGGTCATTAGGATAGAGTGCGGATCGCCACCGCCCGTATGGCGGTGGCGATCCGCCCGCTATTTTCCACCACCCGCTTCACATTTCCCCACTGCCATATTATGATGGCGGTGGGGACCGCCGGTTTTCCGCCGGTAGGCAATCGGCCCGATTGCCTACCGGGCGGAAAAGGCCTGCAATATGGTGGCGGTGCCTTGCAGGCACCGCCATCCATATTACGATGGTCGGCGGTGCAGGGCTTTCCATGGCGGTGACTCCGCCATGGAAAGCCAGGCGGATTCCACTTTCGGGGGCCCGTTGCGGGGCCCCAAGATGTTGGGGGGGTGCACATGGGGGGTACCTATGGTACCCCCCTGCATTGTCATAGGCATGGTGGCAGGCACCTCGCGGTGCCTGTCACCTTGTGCATGACGATGCACACAGTGCATTCCCAGCATTGTGGCGGGCGGGGCTGTGCGCACCGCCCGCCACAATGCTGGGAATGGAGGATGCCACCACCACAGTGGCGGTGGCATCCTAATCGCCTGTGCGGGACTGCCGCACCACTGGCGGCCGGTCCCAGCACCGCTAGGGTGGCGGGCGGACTTTCGTCCTAATAGGCCCCTAAGAGTCTGGACAGGACTCGGCTGTGTAGTTAAGCGATGAGCCGCCCAACGCTTTTTGAAATAATTACAGCACCTGCTGTAGTGCCTCACTCAGTCTGAGGCTTGCCTAATCAATGCCCGGAAGTGCTGCTCTCTAGTCAGCGAGTTTAGTACTGACTGTTGGGTGTTGATTCTGTACTATAAATTAAGCAGCTGGGAGCTAAGCTGTGTGCCTCTGGCTGCAGTGCCTGTGGGGCTGGGAAGGTAGCGGCGCGCCGATTGTGACTGCTTCGGGTCATGATTTAATTTGGCCTGAGATTAGTAATATAACTACTCTACAGCGCCCGACCCTGGCTGCCGGCTCAGCTGTGACCCACCTATCTCACTGTGTGTGCCTCAGCCTTGCCCAGTGCCCGACCGCGGACGTGCGTAGAGTCAGCTGACTCTGTTGACTTTAATTATGCACTGCAGCTGAGAAGACTCTCCATCTTCTCAGCTGCTGACAGTGCGTAATTAAAATTACGAATTTTGCGTTGTTGGGGGCCTCACATCACCAATCCTTTTTTCTCTCCATTCTTTGTATTGTAGTTCTATATTTTACCTTGTAAATTCAGAACTAGAAGAACCAAAAACAAAACTCAACTGGGTGAGCTATGCACACATGAATGGAATTGAAAACCGTGTTTCAAATAGAAGAGGTGCAACATCTTTAGGTGCCATTCAAGCTTCCTTGCATAGATCAGCTGTATTATGAGCAGTAGGCGCACCAGCTTCCTTGACGGAAGTATCACAATTTTGCAGCGTGCACTGATAATCCTTGTGCGCACAAATAATCTATAGCATGGGAGCAGCTCCATGTTGCTCTCTCTCACCCGAGTGCTTCTCTTCCTCTCCCACGCTCCGTGTTGTTCTCATTCGTTTGTATGCTCCTTCCGATCCCACAGTATTCCTCTCCCTTGTGTGCTGCTTTTCCCCTCCCCATCTCATCCCCCCCACAACTGCACCTCCAATTCCCCCACCCCTCAGTCCTATGTTTTTTAATTATTTGTTTTTAATGTTATACTTTATCGATTCCTTTCGTAAAAAAAAAGAGGCACTTGCGTCAATTTGGAAGCGTGCATGCATGGTCATGCACAAGGCGCTTGCATAATGACACATATATTACATCACGTATGCGCTATCACACCTTTTTTTCTCTTTGTTGCTGCTGCTGTAAAGAGTACAGCATAATGGATTGTAGAACCAATAGGCCTCAAAGAAAATACCTATTGGATTTTATTGAATCCTAGAGGGGGATCCTGGGGGCCCAGTGGGCAAAGGCTGGCTGAGGTAGGAATAACGTTGTTTTTCTGCCGCCCACTCTGCAACACTACTAAAGGCTGAGATGAGAATGTTGTTGGGGCCTCGCATCCTGTTTGGGCCGGGTCCCACGTGGGACAGAGAGGCACTGGAATCCACACTGTGAAGGTCTGCATCTGCGCATCATTAATAGCCAGGGAGGAGTATGAGGGCCCACTCGGCAAAGCCTGACTATAGCAATCGGTTGTTAATTGGCTTTTCTGTCGATCCGTCCGACAACACATCGATGCGTCCAACCAGTCTCTGGCAGCGCAGTCCTATGTCTTCCTGCCTCAGCCTGTGCCCCTGTCCGACCCAGGTGTATGTCTACCTTATGTGCACAGAACTTTAATAAAGTACTGCCTCTGAAAAACGTGGTTAGTATCATGGTTACACATTCGTTTAACAGTATGATCTGGTTACAAGGGCTCAAGTGCTCTTCAATTTCTGGTGCTTTGCAGTAGTTTTAAAACCTTGTTAGGGTTTCTTGTTGCTCAAATGGTTGTAATTTCTGATATTTATATGTTTCCCTCATCGTCTTTGCTTAATTTTGCTCACAAGAAAGTGTCACTCATAGTCGTTGAAATGTCACACATAATTATACTAAAATTATGAAAATGTCACACATAGCAATCGGAAACCTTGGCAGCTATGAAGACATGCAATCCGGATTGTCTTTCGCCAGAGCCGGATTGGGAACCCAAAGCAGCCCTGGTAATTTTGTAGGATCAGCCCACTGGGGGGAGGTAGCGGGAGGGTGCGGGTGTCAAGCACTGCTGCTTTTGTTACTGGAGGCTGATATTGCAGCACCGCTGCAAAACCATCCCCCAGTAACAAAAAACTGGCCCCCACTGCTGCAAACCCGGCCTCCACCCTGTTATGTTGTGTTTATCCTGCCTGTTTTGCCCCGGATATGCATCTTTGGGAGAGCCCTTGTAAAGGAGGGGCCGGATGCAGGTTACAGAATAAAAGGGGAACCACCTCCAATGTACTACTGGTGTTGGTGTCCTTTGCCTACCACGTCTGTGTGCCCTTTTTCATGCCTGCCGATACCAGCACGCAACAACTGGCGACGAGGGTGTGTTTGTTGTGACCCCCGCTCGTACCTGCGGCGCCTTGTCCTGTGCCCGACGCCCTCAGTCCATTCCCGGGTGGCCCCCGGGCTTTGGGTAGTGGCGTTCTTTGCCCCGTGCTGCCCTGGTTGGTGCCGTTGTCGACGTCTGGTGGCGGGAAGCCACCATTCAAGGATCGTTGAAGTCCATCTGCCTGGCCCGGCTGTGGCGGTGAGTTTTCCCCTGAAATTAGCTCCTGCGCAGGGGCGCGTGCTCGCGCGTGAAGCCTAGCACTGAAGCCACGCCCCCATTCCGGTGTGCGGAGCGGCTGCTGCCGAATGCCCTGAGCTGGTGCGCTGGTGACGTCGAGAGGAGGCGTTTTGCAGGCACAGTCCAGCACCTGCTTACTACTTAATGGGACGGTGCTACTGCAGCTGGTGACCGTGTGTTCCCTGTCCACGCCTAGGGGAGTTTATACTTTTATCTTTCTTCCTGCCACCACCACAGACAGCCCGCAAGGAAGCTTCAGGGGCAGTTTTTCTCAGCAACTTCCACTAGCTGCAAGGAAGATTCAGAGGGGCGATTTTTCTGCTGTAATCGCCCCCCCCTCCAGCCACCATCTTCTACGTGCTGCCGAGCATTTCTTCTTCATAGACCCCTAAACCTCCAAGGCACTCACACCATGACCACCATACAGCCCATTGAGCTGTTCCTGACGGAAGGTCCGCCATCCGCACAAGCGGCCAAGTGGAAAGAGTGGGTAGATCGGCTGGAGACTTATTTTGCGGCGGTGGGCCTGAAAGCTGAGCGACAGCGCCCCATGCTACTGCATCTTGGTGGTGAGGCCATCCACAAACTGGGGAAGTCGGTGACGGAGGCCGGTCCTCCTCATACCTACGACACGCTGAAGGCAGCCCTGACGGCGCATTTTGAGACGCTTGCTAACCCCGACTATGAACGTTTCCTACTGAGGCAAATTAGACAGCTTCCGGAAGAGTCCGTCAACACTTATTATGCCAGACTCAGAGAACTGGCAAGCACATGCACGCTGCCAGATGCTGATGATGAGATACGGGCGCAATTTATACAGGGTTGCGCGTCTGTAAAATTGAGAGAACAGATACTTCAGGTCCCTGGGATGCCCATGGCGGATATATTGACGATGGGGAGGTCCAAGGAGTTATCAAAGGTGCGAGCTTCGCACATGAGGACGGTGCTACAACGCCAAGTGAAAATGGAACCCGTCTGCGCTGTGGCATCGGGCAGCCCTGCCAAGAAGGTCGAGAAAACCAGGCCACCATCTACTGCCAGGACCTGCTATAGTTGTGGAGGACCGTTTCCCCACTAGGGGCCATGCCCAGCCCAAGGAAAAAGGTGCTCAGCGTGCAACAAACTCAATCATTTTTCGAAAGTCTGCCGTTCTACGTTACGGAGGAGGCCGCAGACCAGGCAGGTGAATGTCATGGACACTTCCCAAATAGCGGAAGGCGAGGAGGACATGGATGACGACGATGTGGAGGGGGCGGTACACGTCATCCACGCGATGCAACCGGTAAACGGACATAATATCGAATTTTAAATATCGAAATGACATAATATCGAGTTTAGTATATCGAATATACTAAAATATCGATGTTATGTATATCGAATGTCAAAATATCGTTTAAAAAAATATCGAATATCAAAATATCGAGTTCAAAATATCATCATTACAAAATATCTTTAAATTGTAAAGGTAAGAAATATCGAAAATAATAATATAGGGGCTCATTACGATGGCGGGCGGAAGCACAACCGCCGTGCTGGCGGATGCAAAAACCACCAGTTACCGCCGGCACGCAGCAGTCCACACGCCCGCCCAATTACGATGCGAAAAGTAGGCCAAACACCGCCGGCAAGCCAGCAACACCGTCCGCCATCAAAGTGCGCCCGTACACGTAGCGGCGCAGCTAACTGACACACACCGTCCGACGAAACACGTCCCGCCCGGCGCATAAATTACGATGCCGCAAACAAACGGCTCCCACGGCCAAGAGATGCCGTACGACAAACCGAAGCGGTAACACGGACGCCGAGCACGGACAACGAAGAAGCGGCTCCCCGAGCATGAATCCAGCACTGCAGGCCCTCCCCATGCTCCTGCTGATGCACCACCAAGGACGCAACGTACCGCGGAGACGCAGGTAGGCACACACACAACAAGTGCACGCAAACAGTGCACACAGTGCAAGGGCGGAAAAAGCGGACAACCCCCCACCAGCGCGTGTACACTACACATCCACCATTGCATCCACATATGACACACAGGCCAAATCGTAACATCGCGTAACACATGTGTACACACCACCTGGGACTAGGAACCAACAACCCCGTCACGGCCCCAAAGCGGCGATGACGCCGCCACACATGCGCACAACGCAGAGGCCAACCGCAGCGCCATGCATGCGTCGCACACAGACACAGGGACACAACCAAGCAGCACACACATCAGCCCCACCCCGAACGCACATGACACGTGACAGGCCTGCCACAGACATGTCCCCAACGCCCAATTCACGGACAACACCCAACGCCACACAACCGACGCACACATGTCAGTGAAGACACGCAACAGCAGGACACACCCCAGTGTAACAAACATGGCGTAGCACACAGCGGCGGCAACACCAACTAGGAGAAGCAGGGCCCCTTCGGGAAGAGGAACGCCAGTACCACACTGAAACACCCATACCACCCTGCACATATGAACAAGACATATAAAACGGAACACCAAAGAGCCCGGGGACCGACAACAGGTGGCCCAAGAATAACATTCACACACAAGGCCCAACGCAGAGCGGAAAGGCAGCCTGCCGCCCACACAAGGGAGAGCAGACAGCACTGAATGACCTTCCATTCCAACTCCGAAACCACAGCCCTACGACAGAAGCCGGTGAATACAGCCATTGTCCAAGAAGAGACCAACACAGGCATGCCGAGGAGACCGACCACAGGGCAGATAGCGCATATCACAGAAGCACACAACGGACGGGGAAGAAAGAAGAAAACACTCCCCCATGTCGGCCACATGCAAGTTAATTGGAAGGAGTCACACATCACTGACCTTGAACTGTCTGAGAAGCATGTGGGATGAGGGCCCGTGTCCTCCAAACAAGCCAACAGAACACAAGTCCTGTCTCCCTACGACTACACAGAGCTCACAGCAACCTCGGAGCGTGCACATTGCAGACTGCACACACAGCCGGAGCACGCCACCACAACGCACCGCTGCGAAATGGCAACCGCAACACACCTACCCAACTACGCCGAACAGCTCAAGCTGTACAAAACCAACCTGTTTCATATATTGGGATGCGATCTCCTGTCCCTGCTGAACGTAAGTTACCGACTGACTTACCGCATCACATTGTTCAGCTGCGTCATGCCCGTCTTCTACTGTCGGAGGTGTCCCTACCAGCATCCCGTGGAGATATGCCTCTCCAACCCGGCATGTCTGAAGGCGGACCTGCTACCACTACTCCTCCCTCTGGACGCACACGACAGGGCCTGCTCTGCCTATGGGGGCATGGCGTATGTGGCCAACATCGCACCCGCACTGAAATGGGACCACTGTGCCTCCACACGACGGATCATCGAGAACAGCTACATCGAATGTCACCCAGCATGCCCCATCATGGTCCTCCAAGGGACAACTTACGAACAACACCTTGACAGCCACCATCCGCTACATTGGCTGGCAAACATGTACACCACCAATGACATGGAAGCCCTGCTGGACGGCATCGCATACCTGACAACCTGTAAATTCGTCGGACCACAACGCAGGTTCCCCGATTGACCTATGATGTCCAACCCCGCACCCATGCTTAGCTTCCGCACAGACTGGCCAGTCACCACCACAACAGCCATACCAAACGACCGGCAACTGTAACCACACCATCAACGACATCGCCATGACATCGGATATGACCGGGACATGCACACTGTTCCCCATCACATCCAGGAACACCGCATGCATCGTGGGAGGCAGTGGCATGGGCTCTGTGTATCGCACCCACATGGACGGAACTGCACGAACAACCAGGACACGACATGGATCCAGCGCACATGGACACACACACCGCTCAGTGGACATGAATAGGTCGCCTGGAGTCTGTGGGTGCTGCACCCCTCCCACCCCCGCCCGGGAATCCCATACCAGGACCTTTGCATGGACGACAAGTGCATACAACAACAACACGACCCCAGTGACTGTGACATGTCCAGTAACCACCACAGTGCAACAACAAGTGGCACGCCGCTGCATGCACGCAAGCACATGCCCTGATGTCATCTCACATGCACGCGTGCATGAGGAACAACCGCAGCAAACCTGTCACATGGAACTGAGATGGACTGTGCCCATGATGCCAAGCGGTCTGGTAGGCTACATGTATACCGTCTGTGTCAAAGTCCGCAGCTCCGCAGCTATACGTAAATGTACATTAGCACAGCCTTGGCCAAGCAGATGTCACTCTGAAGCCCACATCCCACATGCAACAGCCAATCACATGTAACCCCACACCCTATCCCATTTGCAATCATGCTCAGTATATCCTCAACATGTATTCCGCTGCCAGTAGTGTCCACTATACTGCATCACAGAGGACAGAAGACTCAATATAATGTTTGGAACCAAAACTGTCTCCGCTGACTCATTTCACAAGTACGAATGAGAGAGGATGAGAGTATGTGAAGTACACGGCAGTCGTGACATGACCATGTAGTCCACTGGTATTGGATGTCAACGCAAATGAGTAGCACAACTGTGGAAGACACACATGTGTCGTGTGAAGTCGTATGGACGCAGTGCTCAGGTGGGTGGGTGTGACGGGTAGATGCGCACATGCCAAGTTGGAGCACGCCGTGTTGGGAGGGGTCATGAACAGTACACCACCGCTTCCCTGGGCATTGTGAGAGGACACCTGTCGGGGGAGTGAACACGTGTGTGCACAGCAGCCGGGCACACGTACAAAGCGGTACCAGGCGCACCTCAGCCCACCCTCTGTGGACAAGCTGGATCCTGTTGTGCGCCCGCCATGCCCCTTGACAAGGCACACACAGCCCCAGTCGACCAGGTGTAACCCCAACATAGTCAATCCGCACAGGCGATACAGGGCACGGGATGGCAGTGGAGCATGGTGTGTGAGAGGTCTCCTCGCGCTCCTCCTGGTCATATCACGCAGGCAATAGAACCTCAACGTCTAGCATGGCACAAGTCAAATGGAAGTGTAGGGGGACGCACCACAGCACGAGCAGCACTGACGTCACGGGAGGTGCCTCGCACCATCCCATCCATTGCCCATTATACCAACCACGCCACATGCCATTGCGACTAAGTGCAAGCGCGTGCGCCACCACCCCCGAGCCCTCCCCAGAGAGGCCAAAGAGTGAATGTGTGGGCCATCAGTCACAGACGGACGCGGCCTGGCCGCAAGGGCAGCCACAGCCACTGGGTGTCGCAGGTGGCGGATCCAGAAGGCGAAGACTGTGATGCATAGTCCATGCAGGCCGGGTCTCCATTTGGGGCACCACGCAGGTGGACGGCGTCCCGCAACACATCATACCCTGAGACAGCCCACTCGTGCAACTGGACCCACACATACACTCCTTGCCCTCTCTGGTGCGAGCTTGGGGCTGCCTGTGCAAGCGCTAGCCTCGCAGGTGCACATGCATATTGGGGGAGCGAGGGGAGGACATGAGGGCTGGGGCGAAGATGACTGTATCACTGTCAGTGAGTACAAGGGATGACCCAGATGTGGAAAGGAAGAGACGTGTCCCGTGTGTACTGCAACTAGTCGCCAATCCAACTACCCCCCATGTCCGGAATGTAAGCCCGCACCTAGGCCCGCCCATCCGCCACATCGAACATACCACCAGCACGACAACCTTCCCATTCGAAACACTGACTGGGGGTGGCGACCAGTGAACAATCATGTGTAGCCTACCCACGCGTACATGTGGGCCCTCCATGATCCATGTCACCTGCGGCAAAGTCATGACATGCGCAATGAGGGAAGTGAGGAGAGCTGTCCGCCCCACGCACAGAAGGTGCATCAGCTCCACAGACCCAGCAGCGAGTCCAGCAGGGGTCACATGTGCAGGGGCAGCTGTGCCTGGTGTGAAGGCACATGCATATAGACAGCACATCGACCAATGTGTAGTCTGCCCACATCTACAGTCCATCATCATGCGGACATAGGAATTGAACACAGGGCAACACATCTGAGTGGGTGCACCCACCGTGACCAACAATGCGCAATCATCGACGTACCCGCCCTGTGCATGGCCCCCCACCCAACGGAGGCACATCCAGTGCCACCATCCCACACACACAAGCCTTCCACGGAACATGCTGTGTCCAATGGTCAGTACAGAGTCAGCGCCCATCTGGTGGATCCTGAACAGGAGACACATGCACACACATGCCAGCTCCCACTATGTACGTCTGCCACCTGGCACGTGCAATGTAACCTCTCACCTGTGACGTGTGACTGCAAGCACACAGCCGTCTTGGCATGGGGCTGTCAATGTGGACACCTGTCAATGTTTCGGGAGGTGTGATCCGTACAGTGCTGTACATAGGGTGCAGTGCTGACACCTACTACTGTCTCATATCCCCTCGTGCCACAGGTCCCACTTGTTTTGGCCGCTCAGCCTGTG
>CAWUFW010023433.1:0-76031 GCA_963921515.1 Calotriton arnoldi
AGGCATCCAGCCCCCATGGGTAGAGGTGGTAGTAGTGGTAGGCATCTGTCACCCCCTGGGTAAGGGTGGTAGTAGTGACAGGCATCCAGCCCCCATGGGTAGAGGTGGTAGTAGTGGTAGGCATCTGGCACCCCTGGGTAGAGGTGGTAGTAGTGGTAGGCATCTGGCACCCCTGGGTAAGGGTGGTAGTAGTGACAGGCATCTGGCACCCCCTGGGTAAGGGTGGTAGTAGTGACAGGCATCCAGCCCCCATGGGTAGAGGTGGTAGTGGTGGTAGGCATCTGGCACCCCTGGGTAGAGGTGGTAGTAGTGGTAGGCATCTGGCACCCCTGGGTAAGGGTGGTAGTAGTGACAGGCATCTGGCACCCCTGGGTAAGGGTGGTAGTAGTGACAGGCATCTGGCACCCCTGGGTAAGGGTGGTAGTAGTGACAGGCATCCAGCCCCCCATGGGTAGAGGTGGTAGTAGTTGTAGGCATCTGGCACCCCTGGGTAGAGGTGGTAGTAGTGGTAGGCATCTGGCACCCCCTGGGTGAGGGTGGTAGTAGTGACAGGCATCTGGCACCCCCTGGGTAAGGGTGGTAGTAGTGGTAGGCATCCAGCCCCCATGGGTAAGGGTGGTAGTAGTGGTAGGCATCTGGCACCCCTGGGTAAGGGTGGTAGTAGTGACAGGCATCCAGCCCCCCATGGGTAGAGGTGGTAGTAGTGGTAGGCATCTGGCACCCCTTGGGTAGAGGTGGTAGTAGTGGTAGGCATCTGGCACCCCTGGGTAAGGGTGGTAGTAGTGACAGGCATCCAGCCCCCATGGGTAGAGGTGGTAGTAGTGGTAGGCATCTGGCACCCCTGGGTAGAGGTGGTAGTAGTGGTAGGCATCTGGCACCCCTGGGTAGAGGTGGTAGTAGTGGTAGGCATCTGGCACCCCTGGGTGAGGGTGGTAGTAGTGACAGGCATCCAGCCCCCATGGGTAGAGGTGGTAGTAGTGGTAGGCATCTGGCACCCCTGGGTAAGGGTGGTAGTAGTGACAGGCATCCAGCCCCCATGGGTAGAGGTGGTAGTAGTGGTAGGCATCTGGCACCACCTGGGTAGAGGTGGTAGTAGTGGTAGGCATCTGGCACCCCTGGGTAAGGGTGGTAGTAATGACAGGCATCTGGCACCCCCTGGGTAAGGGTGGTAGTAGTGACAGGCATCCAGCCCCCATGGGTAGAGGTGGTAGTAGTGGTAGGCATCTGGCACCCCTGGGTAGAGGTGGTAGTAGTGGTAGGCATCTGGCACCCCTGGGTAGAGGTGGTAGTAGTGGTAGGCATCTGGCACCCCTGGGTAGAGGTGGTAGTAGTGGTAGGCATCCAGCCCCCCATGGGTAGAGGTGGTAGTAGTGGTAGGCATCTGGCACCCCTGGGTAGAGGTGGTAGTAGTGGTAGGCATCTGGCACCCCTGGGTAGAGGTGGTAGTAGTGGTAGGCATCTGGCACCCCTGGGTAAGGGTGGTAGTAGTGACAGGCATCCAGCCCCCATGGGTAGAGGTGGTAGTAGTGGTAGGCATCTGGCACCCCTGGGTAGAGGTGGTAGT
This sequence comes from Calotriton arnoldi, assembly GCA_963921515.1. Taxonomy (NCBI): domain Eukaryota; kingdom Metazoa; phylum Chordata; class Amphibia; order Caudata; family Salamandridae; genus Calotriton; species Calotriton arnoldi. The sequence goes on from CAWUFW010023433.1 coordinate 1,565, forward strand.
AGTGGTAGGCATCTGGCACCCCTGGGTAGAGGTGGTAGTAGTGGTAGGCATCTGGCACGCCCTGGGTAAGGGTGGTAGTAGTGACAGGCATCCAGCCCCCTTGGGTAGAGGTGGTAGTAGTGGTAGGCATCTGGCACCCCTGGGTAGAGGTGGTAGTAGTGGTAGGCATCTGGCACCCCCTGGGTGAGGGTGGTAGTAGTGACAGGCATCCAGCCCCCATGGGTAGAGGTGGTAGTAGTGGTAGGCATCTGGCACCCCTGGGTAAGGGTGGTAGTAGTGACAGGCATCCAGCCCCCATGGGTAGAGGTGGTAGTAGTGGTAGGCATCTGGCACCCCCTGGGTAGAGGTGGTAGTAGTGGTAGGCATCTGGCACCCCCTGGGTAGAGGTGGTAGTAGTGGTAGGCATCTGGCACCCCCTGGGTAAGGGTGGTAGTAGTGACAGGCATCTGGCACCCCCTGAGTAAGGGTGGTAGTAGTGACAGGCATCCAGCCCCCATGGGTAGTGGTGGTAGGCATCTGGCACCCCCTGGGTAGAGGTGGTAGTAGTGGTAGGCATCTGGCACCCCCTGGGTAAGGGTGGTAGTAGTGACAGGCATCTGGCACCCCCTGGGTAAGGGTGGTAGTAGGGTCAGGCATCCAGCCCCCCATGGATAGAGGTGGTAGTAGTGGTAGGCATCTGGCACCCCCTGGGTAGAGGTGGTAGTAGTGGTAGGCATCTGGCACCCCCTGGGTGAGGGTGGTAGTAGTGACAGGCATCCAGCCCCCCATGGGTAGAGGTGGTAGTACTGGTAGGCATCTGTCACCCCTGGGTAAGGGTGGTAGTAGTGACAGGCATCCAGCCCCCATGGGTAGAGGTGGTAGTAGTGGTAGGCATCTGGCACCCCCTGGGTAGAGGTGGTAGTAGTGGTAGGCATCTGGCACCCCTGGGTAAGGGTGGTAGTAGTGACAGGCATCTGGCACCCCTGGGTAAGGGTGGTAGTAGTGACAGGCATCCAGCCCCCATGGGTAGAGGTGGTAGTGGTGGTAGGCATCTGGCACCCCTGGGCAGAGGTGGTAGTAGTGGTAGGCATCTGGCACCCCCTGGGTAGAGGTGGTAGTAGTGGTAGGCATCTGGCACCCCTGGGTAAGGGTGGTAGTAGTGACAGGCATCCAGCCCCCATGGGTAGAGGTGGTAGTAGTGGTAGGCATCTGGCACCCCTGGGTAAGGGTGGTAGTAGTGACAGGCATCCAGCTCCCCATGGGTAGAGGTGGTGGTAGTGGTGGTAGGCATCTGGCACCCCTGGGTAGAGGTGGTAGTAGTGGTAGGCATCTGGCACCCCCTGGGTAAGGGTGGTAGTAGTGACAGGCATCCAGCCCCCATGGGTAGAGGTGGTAGTAGTGGTAGGCATCCGGGCCCCTATGTGTATATGTGGCATTGGTGATGGCCATCCCGCCCCTATGGTGCTGCTGTTGCTGGTGTAAGTAATTTCTGCATCCCTCTGTGTGTGTGTGATGTGTCGGGTACGTGTAGTTTGTTTTTGTGGTTGGTGTCTGATTTACCTTCTGCGCCGTACGCGTCCGTGCCTGTTCCGGTAGTAGATGTAGAATATTGGTAGGATCGGCACGATGGGATTCATGGTTGGTTCGTCTCGTTCGTCTTTCTCGTTGCTTCGCCTCATCCTCGTCGTTGGCGTGTTCGTCTCGTAGCCGTGGATCGTGTTGTGGCGCGACTCGGAGCTTATGTGCGCCTCTCCCGGATGCTTTGACGTGCCGTGCGTAGCGACGGGTTCGGCGCGTACGGGAAGCGCATCGTACTTGTCCGGCCGGACGGGGCTGCATTTTGGCTTCCGTGCGACTCGATTCTGCGTTTACGGATCCGGCTCGGTCGGGGAACAGGACCTGGATTGGGTGAGTACGACTGGGTCAGAATCTATGCTGTTATGCGCATCGTACTTGCTCGTTCGGAATAATGTGCGGTTCGGTCGGGAAACAGGCATTCGCATGGCTTTTTTCCCGACCGAATGATGTTAGGTGCGCCTCCGTCCGAGATCGGAATCGGCCCCTCAGTCTGATATCAAGCCACAATTAAAGATACAGGGATCATAGTCTTGCTATAGTAACACCGACTCATGCATCCTCAGAGGGAAGGTGAGAGAAACCATACGGCCTCAAGTAGGGTAGAGGAGTTTCCAAGACCCAGAGGACAAGACTATTCAGGGAGCCTAATTCCAGAGAGTCACATGGCGTCTAGATCAACAATGAACAGAGGTTATTGTCAGATTGCCCTGTTAATGGTATGGGGTTGTAAGGCCTAATTTACCATGTGATGTTTACATTTTGGATTTACCAATTGCATTGGTAAGAACTTGTAAGGCCTTGAGCATTGAAGAAAATGTTATTGATGTCTGGAAAAAAGGCTAAATCGTTGATAAAAGTAAGTCAAAACTGTTACATTTGAAAAGATAACCAGGATGTGTTCCTTATTATGAAGAATTATTTTGAAATGCATTGCAGTTTTATTAACAGATCATTTAATACAAATGTCTTCCTAAGAAATAAGATTATTAATAAGAAATGAGATAAGATTATTTTAATTACCATCTTGAAGAAGTAAGATTATTAATAAGAAATTAACAAGAAATGCCCTGTGATGGGATGGGAATGTTCCCTGCATGGTGCACAGGTATTTTGCCTTGCTGTGAGAGCTCAAATGCGAGTGTACCTGGTACCCTGGCTTTTAAGGCTCTAGTGTAAAGCTAATCTAAGCATGTGCATGGAGACCTAGGCCTGCCCCTGACTATGTGAGGTCCTGGACCTTTCCAGTGACCTGGTGGGCTGCACTAAATGGGTTCTCATTGTGGGCAGAGGACTACTGTCACTGTACTGAGCAAAAAGCAGTGGTGACAACATACCCTGTTTTGTAAGATTAATAACGTGACCAGATGGTTTTACCTGCATCAATAGGAGAGAGGCAAAACAACCCTGTTGTTATGTGTATCCCCAGAACTTTGCTCTGGTATCCCACACGTGCAGGACGTGTAGAGTGCATATCACATGTACAGTGATATGCGTGAACGAGCCTACGTTCTGACACCAGTAAGAAACCATTGGATACCCCTGGCCTGGCATAGCACAAGATAGCGCATGAGAACTTCTCTCCTGGCAGTGGAAGTGTATTGCCTGCATTCTTGTGGATAGAGGGTAGAGATCTAGACACTAAAGTAGAGAGGATGCGATGATGAGTTCCTCCTGACCTCTGTCATTTGTTTGATGGTAGGGGTGAGGGGGGTGAGGGGTGTGACGGCGATTTCTGTTGTGAATGGGAAGGACGTTTCTCAATCAGGCATGACCTTTTGTCTACCGCTGACTACTGCTTCAATTGAGCTGATTGCAAACAGGTGCAGAAATCTCATACTTCATTGTGCTTGTAATGTGGTTGCTCCACTCTGGAGACAGTCTCAGTGCTGCCAGCTATGAGAAGCATCAATCTACACAAAGGTTGTGCCTGGACCTCAGAAGAGAGCTTGTTATGTTCTTATATTATGGAATGTATTCTATGTTCTGGGAGCGTGGCGTAGAATGCTTGTTGCATTCTTTCACGGAGGTTCGAGTCCGAGAGCAGTTACTGCTGCTCCGCGGACTGGAAGCCGTGCTGCCTGGCTCTCACCTGTTCATGCATTAAAGCTTCAGCTTTTCACCTACAATCCCGCGTCCGCCTCGTCATTACAATTGGTGACGATCGTGGTTGGCACCTACGCGGCAAAACTTGGGAGCTGGAAGAAGCTCAACTTTTTGAAGAAAAAAAAAAAGAGGAAATCGAGCGAAAAACTCACCGCATGCACATCGGAACCTTCAGCGGGGACACACATCGGTGCGGAAGCGGAGAAGTAAGTTAGAAAGCTCTGGAAAGCCACTCTGCCTTTGGCGCTCGAGCGCTGTATACTTTCAAACAGCGGCAAGGTTCCAGCGTATAAGCCGTGACGCGCACACTCAGACCAGCCTGTGAGGTCATTGCGCAAGGTCACGCAACGCGACCTTTACGTGGCGGCCATCTTAATCACGAATTCCATGGCAACAAGTTGGTTTACATCGCAATTCTTGCCGGAAGCTGAATTCGATGGGAGGAAGGCAGGAAATTAAGCGAAATTAAGCCAGATTTCAGCAGGAAAGTGAGCAGAACAGGTGAGGAAGTCGGGGAGGCGGATATTTGAAGTCATTTTGACATTTTTGGCAGTTTTTTTTTTTTTTTGATGCATTTGCGAACACTGAATAGATTCATTGTTCATTCAATTTATACATTTCTACCTTGCGTACGTTGGACCAGTTTTAGTAGCACATGGGTTACAGCCATTATATTATAGCATAACAATAATTGTGGAGAATTAACCAGTTTATGGAAAAAGGTGACTTTCAAATACAAGAAGAAATGGCACAACAAAGTTTTACCATAGGCCCTCCACATTCGTTTTGGGCATCAGGATCGCGTCCAACTATGGAATGGTTAGAATGGAAAAATTATTTTGTAAATTACATTAATGCTGTTGATGAGGCGGGGAAAATGAAAGCAGACCAAAAGAAAAGGATTCTTTTACATTCCTTGGGTCCGGTAGGGATTAAAACTTATAACAGGATGCCCAAGATGTTAGCAAATGCAGAAATAGATGATTTTGAGGCAGCTTTGAAAGATTTGGACAAATATTTTGCACCAAAAGTCTGCATGGGAGTAGTTCGCTATAAGTTTTTTCAGAGAAAACAGAACAAAGGAGAACCGGTAGATGACTATATTGATGAATTGAAAAGACTTGCCATTGACTGCAGATTTGGCAACCTACACGATGAATTAGTGAGAGATCAATTAGTCATGCATTGCGAGAATTCTGCCATACAGGAACGTTTGTGGGTGAACGGGGATTCGCCTTTGGAGGACATACTCTCTATCGTGAGGAAGGCTGAAATGTCTGGAAGGTGTGCCACACAACTTAAGGATTCTCACAAAGACACAGGAGCGGTCTACAAAGACACAGGAGCCGTCTATAAAGTTCAGAGTACTAACCAAGCACAACAGCAACACAGCGTTAACAAAACGTCCAACCAAACACAAAGAAATCTATGGAGAGACAAAGAACCGGAAGACAAGCGGTGTTATCGTTGTGGAAGTAAAGATCATTTAGCGTTTAGTAGGAACTGCCCAGCTGCAAAGAAAAGATGTAGTATTTGTGGATTGATAGGCCATTTTAGTAAAATGTGTAGAAGAAGGAGAAGCAATGTTAAATACGTATACGAGGATGAAAATACAAATGAGCCTGACGTTGACAAGGAAGGTGATAATTGGGAGTGTGTTAAAAGTGTCCAAGGGAATTTCGTGATTAACATCACGGATAATACAGTGAAGGACAAGCCCATATGTGATATGTCCATTGGGGGAGTAATAGTTAAGATGTTCGCTGATTCTGGATCACCTTACACTATAATAGATAAAGGAATCTGGAAGGAAAAATTCGTCAAAAGAGTGGGCGGAGAATTAATTTCCACAGATGTTAATCCTATAAGTTTCACGGGAGAAAGAATAAATATGTTGGGGTTCAGATGGATGACATTTCTATTTAAAGGGAGATCTGCTAGAGGGAAATTATATGTAGCAGATTTTGGTCCTTCTGTTTTAGGATGGATGGACCAAAAGAATTTGCACATTATATTGAATCCAAACAGTGAAGAGAAGGTACTCATCGTAGATGATTCTAGTAGATTACAAGATGATATTTGTAAGTTATTCCCGAAAGTATTTAGTAAGGGGCTAGGATCACTTAAAGGTTTCGAACACTCCATTGTGTTAAAAATAAATGCTGTACCGAAGATACATAAGGTTAGGCCCATCCCTATACTCATAAGGGATGAGGTTGCAAAGGAGTTGGAGGGATTATTGGAAAGGGATGTAATTGAAGAGGTGGAGAGCACAGAATGGATTTCTCCAGTGGTGGTGGCGCGCAAGGGGAATGGCAAAATCCGCTTATGCATTGATTTGCGCCACCTCAATAATAACATCGTTATCGATAGATTCCCTCTGCCTAAGATCAATGAAATGGTGTCTTCCCTTAAAGGTACTAGTTGGTTTTCCACCATTGACTTGTCGGCAGCTTACCATCAGGTGGCGTTGTCACCCGAGTCAAGGAAACTCACTGCGTTTATAACACCTTATGGGTGTTATCAATTTAAACGCATGCCCTTCGGACTTGCATCTGCGGCTGCTGTTTTTCAGCGTTTGATGCACAAATTACTGGGGAGAATGAGTGATGTTAAATTTTTTCAAGATGACATTCTAGTGGCTGCCAAGTGCAAGGAGGAACAGGATTTTAAACTCAAAGAAGTTTTGAGTGTATTACAAAATGTGGGGTTAACAGTTGAAATGAGCAAATGCAAATTTGCTCAGAGGAGCGTTTCCTATCTAGGACACGTTATTAGTCAAGATGGTGTAAGACCCAAACCTTCTCTGGTTAATACTATTGTTGACTCACCTGCTCCCACTAGTAAGGAGGAGGTTAAATCGTTCTTAGGAATGGCGGAGTATTGCGCAAAGTTCATCCAAAATTTCGCTAGTAAAGTATTCAACATTCGTGCATTGTTGAAGAAGAATATGAAGTTTGAATGGACAAATGAGTGTGATGGGGAATTTAAGTGTGTGAAAAATGACTTACAGAATGTAAATGCCCTAAGTATTTTGATCCCAATTTGGAGTGCATTTTAACTACAGACGCAAGTGACAAAGGTTTAGGGGCTGTATTGTCACAAAAGGGCACTGATGGGAAGGAGAAGATAATTTTATTTGCTTCTAGGTCCTTATCCCCCACGGAGAGTAAATATCCTATCATTGAAAGAGAAGCCTTAGCTTGCGCTTGGGGTTTAGAGCATTTTCGTGTTTTTGTGTGGCGGAAACCTGTTCTGATTCGTACTGACCATAGGCCTTTGATTAAAATTCTCACTACTGAAGGTAGCGTTACAGCTTCTGCTAGACTAGCAAGGATTTCCATGCGGATGAAGGAATTCATTTACGATTTAGTTTATGTGCCGGGAAGGGAAAATGCTGTGGTCGATTGTCTTTCCAGATTGCCTGTCCCTTTGGAAGAATGTTTGGATGATCCTTGGGGTGATTTCAACATTGCCTTAGTACAGGATGCTGGTGTACCAGCCATTGATAAGAATGAATGGATTGAGGAACAGAATAAGGATGTCAGTTTGCAACAAGTTTTGGAATGTATATGCAAAGGTTGGCCCAAGAAGGAAGGTATTACTGATATTTTGAGACCTTTCTGGGAAGTGAGAACGGAATTGTCAGTGAATAAGGATGTGATTGTGAGAGGTGACAGAGTCATTCCTCCGGAGAAATTGAGGAGCAAAATTTTACTTTTATGTCATGAGGGGCATTTTGGTATTGTTAGAACCAAAAGCGTTGTTAAAGGAGTTTTTGGTGGCCTGGTATTGACAAGACCGTGGAGAGATTTGTAAGAGATTGTGAGACATGTTCATCTGCAGACAAATGCTTAAAAACCCTAAAACCTCCAATGAGTCAAGGTATCATCCCCAACTTACCATGGGAAGTTATTGCTGTGGATATCTTTGGTCCTGTGGGGGAGTCTAAGGAGTATGGTTTGGTGGCAATGGATTTGTTTTCTAAGTGGCCAACTGTGAAAATTGTAGAAAGAGTTGATACTGATGTGGTTCTTAAGTTTCTGGACAAAATGTTCACAATGGAAGGGTTACCGGCAAGTATTTTAAGTGACAATGGGGTGCAATTTACATCCAAGAAAGCCAAGGAGTATTTTGAGAGAGTAGGCATCAAGCATAGAACCACTGCTCTTTATAATCCTAGTGGTAATGGCACTGTCGAGCGCTTTAATCGGGTTATAAAGGGGGTCATTCAAGTGGCCATGAACCAGAGGCATGATTGGAAACTCGAAGTGCATAAGGCTGTTTGGACTTATAGGATCACCACCCATGATGCCACTGGATTGTCCCCTTTTGTTATCATGAGAGGGAGGAAACCCAGATGTAAATTTTCTCCGGCTTGGCTTTGTGACGGCACATTGCTACAGTGGTCTTTTAAGGATGTCAGAGACAGACTTATTCAAGTACATGATAAGAGCAAGTCTTTTTATGATAAAAGCCATGGTGTGAAGGAAGTAGAAATCAAAATTGGGGATTTGGTTAGAGTGAGGAGACCCGGTAAGATTCCGAAGGGGGAAAATCAGTTTGGTCCACCACAAAAGGTTGTGGAACTTTGTGTAATGCTGTACGTTTAGACGATGATAGAGTGTGGAATTTGAAAAGCATCGCCTTGTGTTCAGGGAGGAATTTCAGAGTCTTACTTGAGGGTTTGAAGTGTTCTGATGATTTAAAGGACACGGAATGGATGGAAGATTTTCATGACCCAGGAACTATGTGCACTGGTGCTATTCCGGAAATATATTTGGAAAAGGAGGTGGTGGAGAGTGCTAGCAGGGTGAATGATCAAGTTGGGGAAGCGCAAGTGGAAACCACGGATGCTTTAGAAGGGATGAAAACTGGTACGGTTGACAAGTCTCCTGACTCCACGAACACTACAGAGTCGGCTGGGGCAGCTGATGGTTTTAGTGTTAGTGGTACTAGGAAGAGAGTGCTTCCAGGATGGCTCAAGGAGTTTGTTATGTGGTTATAGAGCAATTTAATGATCCAGTGTATATTTTATGTTTTGCTATTTTCTTTAATGAAAAGGGGGGGGATGTGTTATGTTCTTATATTATGGAATGTATTCTATGTTCTGGGAGCGTGGCGTAGAATGCTTGTTGCATTCTTTCACGGAGGTTCGAGTCCGAGAGCAGTTACTGTTGCTCCGCGGACTGGAAGCCGTGCTGCCTGGCTCTCACCTGTTCATGCATTAAAGCTTCAGCTTTTCACCTACAATCCCGCGTCCGCCTCGTCATTACAGAGCTTAAAAAGAAAATCACCTCAAACCAGGTCTGCAGTTTGAGAAAGTAGATGCACATCCCCTTTTGAGAAAATGTATATAAAAAGTGTGACCCAAACCTCCCCATTTGGTTTCAGTTCCGTGTCCTTCATGACCTGGATAGGGAGTGCCGTGGAGAATACTTTAGGGACTGCTGAGGGGCAAGGGCTGCCAGTCTCCCAGAGTTGAAGGGACATCACCTGAAGTCTGCACTTTCTACTAGAGGATCTGTCTGAAGTACCTAGAAGCCTGCCTGTTAACTAGGAGCGGGAAGTAGTCTGCCTGGTACTGCAGGAGGACAGATGTCCAGATGGAGAGAGGTCCGGCATGCCCCAAGGGTTTAGGGAAAACAGAGAGTGCAGACTACCTGAGAGCGAGCTAGGACAGACCTGTGCTGCACGGGGTCTCACTGATCTATCACAACTGGTTCCTGGCAGGAACCTCTTCAAGTATCTGTGCCTGTCAGCCCTGTCAGGGTTGCATCTTTATGGTTACTGTGAGATCTAGATGGGGCTGTAGCTGTCTATTGGCCCTGTTGAGGCTGCATTTGCCATGGTTACTGAATCAGACTATTCATTCAATCAAAATCTTTATTCGGCTATTAAAAAAAACAGCCATAAAAGTACAGACAATAAAATACATCTAAAAGAATAAACATATAGTTTACAGTTTCAATTATTAAGAACACTTCATTTCTTAAATTATAATATAATGCTTTTCCTTGTCTCCAAATTGGGGCCCATAATAGCAATGGTCCAGCCATTAAAGAATCTGCTAAAAATCGAAGTCCCACCTCATGATGTACAATGGTATTTGAAACAGAGAATGGTAAATACAACAAACGTTTTAAGAAACAGTTTTCTTCAGTTTGCAGGGCCGAGCTATTAGCGTAACCCCAAAGACCTGCCCCATAAAGGGCTGTGCTTACTCCTTTAGCTTTATAAATGGCTACCATTTCGTTGGTTGGTCGATTTCCTAATTTTGAGGAGGATTTAAAAATCCCTTGATTAACCCTGCTCATTTTAGCTCAGGTATTTAAAATATGTTGGGTCCATGTGCCATTTCCCAAAAATAAAATACCAAAGTAGCAGAAGGAGTTCACTGTGTGTATTTGGGTGCTATCAATAAAAAAGGTTTTACAAGGTTTCTGTTTGGCCCCGCAAATCATGTTGAATGTTTTTGATTTGTTGATTAGCATTCTCCTTTGTGTCATAAAATCTAAAAAACCATCCATCAGTCTCTGGAGGCCTAGTGGGGTCTGTGCTAGTAGTACTGCGTCATCCGCATATAACAATACAGGAATCGGATGACCAGCCACCCTCGGGGCATCAGCCTGTATCGATTGCAAATGGTTGCCTACCCCATTAATAAAGAGGGAAAATAAAATTGGCGCTAACACACACCCTTGCTGTATGCCCCGCCCTACTTTGAATTTGGATGAACATTCACTTTGGGGGCCAAAGTGGACTTGGCTAGTTAGGTTCTCATACAAATGGGAAAGGAACCCAAAAATCGCCCTAGGAGCTCCCATGGAGGTCAGAGTTTGCCAGAGAAAATGATGGTTGACTAAATCAAATGCACTACTCAAATCGGCAAAAGCTTAAGTACAAAGTGCCTGCCTTTTCCCTAGTATACTTGCCGAAAAGTAACTCTAGGTTAATGCATTGTTCAATTGTCCCAAGTCGTTTCCTAAACCCATACTGCACATGGGTTAGGATAGAATACTACTGCGCCCATTCCTCCAATCTCATTAATAAAACCCTACTCATAACTTTCAAGGCAGTATCTAGGAGTGAAATGGGGCGGTAATTTTTAGGATCTGTTTTGTCCCCTTTTTTGTATATGGGTACAATGATGGATTCGCCCCATGTCTGAGGGATTGTATCAGTTGCGGCTGAATTAAATACTCTAGTTACAATAGGTCCCCATAATTTAGGTGCTGATTTAAAAACGTCAACTGGGGCGCCATCAGGGCCTGGTGCCCGTCTCCCAGCACTCTGCTGAATGGCCTGGAGAACTTCTTCATTAGTAATATTCAGGGGAGGAGGCCTCCCTTCACAACGCTCCAAGTCATTGGAGTCATGGGGTCTCCCCATTATTGCTAAAGATCCCTGTAAAATGTGTCACCCATTTATCTGAGGAGATAAAGGAGCAAAACTCTGGGATGTCACCGTTCTTCAAGAAGGGTGCATTTACTGTATCCCAGAAAAGTTTGTTATACCTAGTTTTTACAGAAATAGCCAGGTTTTCCCACGCTTCTGCCTGTAATTTCTTTTTAAAATAACCTCGGTGGCCTTTTGCTCCCTAAGGTTAATAATTTTTTTTTTTTATGTTTTGCCCCCTGAACTACTCAAAACGGTAACTATGGCACTAATTCTAACGAGGATTGATTACTGCAATAGTATGTACCTCGCGCTTGCAGTAAGACTCGTTAAGAGGCTTCAGGTATTGCAAAACACAGCAGCTCGCTTCCTCTGCAAGATTCCGAAGCATGAGTCAGCAAGAGGAGCAATTAGGAAACTGCATTGGCTGCCAGTCAAACAAAGATGCAGTTTCAAGGCTCTCTGCTTGGCCTATAAATCTTTGCATGGACTTGGGCCAGACCATTTTAAAAATAAATTAAAATGGTATGTTCCAGCAAGGACGCGCCGATCAGGCCATGCAAGGAACCTGATCGTCCCCCCTTTTAGAAAAAATACTTGGGGTGGAAAAAGCTTTTTTAGGGCCACTACTATACTTTGGAACAATCTCCCATTAGCATTAAAAACTGCTCCCTCCTTGCTCTCCTTTAGAAAAGCCTTAAAAACCTGGCTTTTCAATCAGGAGTAGAAGTCTTTTTCTTTGCATTTCTGCCTTATTCCAACCAAATTACCTTCTTAGCCTAATCAGATCTTCGATAGCGCCAAGACGCCCCAGGGCAGGAGACTGCGCTTTATAAGTTATATTACATTACATTACATTTTTCCGGGCAGCTATGGCTATTTTATACTCACTTCGTAGGGATTTAATAATTGTTATAACTCGCGGTGATTTAGACAATGCATACTTTAACACTTGTAATGCTTTAGTGCAAGTACCATCAAACCATCCCTTTTATTATCGCCTGATGTACCTATCTGCCTGGTTAAAAGTGATTTAATAGATAATGTAATACAGTTAAAATTAGCTATCACTATATTTGGAATAATCTCATCTTGAAGACAATAGTCTATTTCTCGATGGTTAGACACTATTATTTGCTTCATAGTCAAGCATGGGTCAACACCTGTCCACTTGATTCTAACGCCATTGGTCCAAAAAAGGTTAATAAAATTGGCTAAATCATATACATCACTCCTTTGACCCCAGAAAAAGAATGATAGGGTGAGTAAATTATGGTCACTAAATATGGAGGGAACAACGATAGGGTTGCCACACCTACAGATAGCAGAGGCAGACACTAGCATATGGTCAATGGTGGATTGCGGATTTCTCCCGGTAAAAGTTGGCAGTAAATCCCCTATGGGTCCACGGCCCCTCTGATTAGATGGAAATCATATTTGGAGATCATCCAATTTAGGGCTTCTCCATACTCATTATTGGCAGAAATGGTCATTTCCCTCTCCATCCACGTTAATCTGACTGCATGCCTGATTGTTAGGTACATCACAAGCCTGTATATTAAAGTCTCCTGTAGAGAAAACAGGAATTCCCCTTGGAAACCCTATAACGGACGCATTCATACACAAGCTCACTTCAATTTACTTTTCCCTGTAAATAGACTTAACACGAAAATACAGTGGAACCCGCCCTCCAAACTTGTATACCACCAATTATGAGATGTAACATCAAGGGATATTTTTAGGTATTTAATATAAAATGAATGTTTTACTTCATATCAAATTATCATTCTTTACTTCTTGTAATCCAAACATTAAAGTTCATCTAAAACGTTGTTAAAAAAATTTACAATTATCAGATCTTTCCCTCCTTTTTTACTAAGCCACAATATATGTGCGGAGGGTTCCACTGATGTAAATTTTTTGACCCTGATAGAAATTTTATTAGCGATAAGTATCTGTAGTCCCCCTTTTGCCCGCCCTGCCTGTGACCCAATAGCTGCTAAAAAGTGTGAGGAGTATCCTTCTACGTGTACAGGATTTATACACCAAGTTTCTTGTAGGCATATGATGTCGTAGCTAGATATAGTATTAACCCAGTCAATGTTCCCTACCTTGTTTAGTAGCCCATTCACGTTCCAGGTTACAAACTCAAACCCTTTCATAGGGAGATGTCCAACAGGCTCAGTATCTACTACGCTTGTGGGTATAATATTAATTCTAGGAGAGTCTTTACCAGATGCCTCAACAACCACAGTTTCAGCTAGCCCACCAACAGCGGGTGCCTCTGTGGTGTATGAGCGGTCACTTGGCGATAACTGGCTTATCTGGCTGACTATAGACAACATTGTGGAGACCCCTCTCTGATAACTCCTGGGGTCCCCAACATGACCTTGGTCAGAGCTAAGTCAGTCATTGTCATTTAATCTGCCAGCATCTCATATCTATTGGGCATTGCAAAATCCAGATCATGTTGCTGGAACAGGCTTGTGGTATCCCTCTGCTCCAAGCTCTTCAGGTGACGGTAAAAAAAATCCTAGTGGAAGAATACCCATGGCTTGTATGTCTATGGTTGGTACCCCTATCATTTTATGAATACCACTGGCAGTTCTTGGGCTTCTGAAATTAATTATAACACAGTCACCACATAGACTTTTTTCCAGGGGCCCAATCCACCCCACTCTTCTTGCAAACAGGATTTCCTGCGCTCTACTCAGGGAGAATAGATGTCTGGAACTAAGCCAGTGGACCACCTTATTTTTCAAACATTCCGTGGTTTCCCTGACTCCTGACTTTAGCGGGGGGACATTAACTAATACTGCCACATATGGGCAGCTGGCAGGTGGCAAATTAATGGTAACTAGCTCTTGTACGGGCACATTGGTGTTGGAAGTGTGTGTATTTAAGCTTCCTTGATTTTGGTTCGGAACATATATACTGGTAGATTTACTAATAGACTCCTGTGTATTTCTGCTCAACCTCCCCTCTTGGCTCGTGTAACTCAGAGACTCGGCGTGAGGAAGTATACAATCTATGTCGCTACTCATACCAGGGGCTACTATTCGGGGCCTTTGGTCCAATGGCATTTTACCCAGATCAATGGCCATTTTCAAACCCTCCTCCACCTTGTCCAGTCTTTCTTTGAGGGGGCTTAATAAGCTACAAATGACAGATGTTAATTTATCCCAAAATGGTGCCCATGTCTGATTGTCCATGAAGTTAGAGCTAGTTCCTTGTTCATCCCCCCCAACAAGATCAGTTCATCTGGGGATCTTAACGCAGCAATTGTTTCGTGCTGTGTCTTACTTTTCCGTTTGGCTGCAGGTTGACGGGCTGTGTTCGATATTTTAGCTGCTCGTAAAATTACTTATCCTGGGGGAGTGGGAGTAGGGACCTGGTCTGGGGCAGTTAGTGTCAATGTTTGCCCCAGAGCTTCACTTGGACAACCTACACTCTGACTATCATGTTCACTGCCTATACTAGGTATCCCATTGGTAGATGGTACACATTGGGCCTCTCTCGTATTGCCGGTCGTAGTGAGGGACATACGCTGCTCTGCCAAGTCAATTTCTTTGGATAGGGCCCCAACCGCGCGTAGTCTGTTTGGGGGTGCTGATTTGCTTGGTCGACGACTTCACACCCCCACCTTTCGTCTTCCCATTTTGCTATTTGGACTGTTTAAACTTGGAAATAGTCAAATACACAAAGAAGGAGGAAGGAGGAAAAAAACAAACTTACTCCGCTCTCATCCTCGATAAAAGGTTATCAAATGGCAGCCTTTGCCATTGATATGGAGACCATTCCATTCCACGAAATCCAACCAAGGGATTGGGCCCGGCCCAGCCTCTTCCGGCAGCGGACGGGTGCAGACGGGCCCACCCTTGGTTCGGGCTTTGCCCGGGTGCGGCCCGCACTACGGGAGCAGTGAGGAGCCTTTGTGCACCTCCAGGCGCGGGAAGGACCACATTGGCACCTCCTGGCGCTTGAAATATGGAATTGAAGCCCCCCTAGTGAAAGTGCAGCGTGCTTCTGGTGCGGGCCCCCGCGCTGCGGGAGCAGTGAGGAGCCTTTGTGCGCCTCCGGGCGCAGGAAGGACCATGTTGGCGCCTCCTGGCGCTTTGAACTATGGGGATTGATGTCCCCCTAGCGAAAGTGCAGCGTGCTTCTAGTGCGGGCCCCTGTTAGTGCCCAGCTCTGCAGTAGTTGACACAGTGCCAGGCTGCAGGTTGTTTCTACTGCTGCAGGGGAGTCCACAACACTCTGGAGTTTGAACTGGAATGGGGCAGTAAGGCAGCAGGAGGGGCTAGTTCTTCGCTGAAGTCCTTACTGCTCTACGCTGGGCAGATTCAAGTCTGTCCCTGCTTGGTAGCTCTAATGCTGCACTGCTCTTACTGTAGGATCGGCCTCCTCCGCTCCACTCCTGGGCAACTGCAATCCCCCATCGGCAGTCGGGTTGGGCCCGGGGTGATGGTTCACTAAAAAGTCCCAGTTTCCCCAGTTTCCCCGTTTCCCGGCCTCCAGGATAGTTAGTTCTCCCCCACGGCTCCTCGCTGCTCTGGGACCGCGGGTGACGTCAGGCGTCCAGTTCGCGTTCAGACTCGATCAATCAGCCGACTCGTCGTCCTTGCTGCCATATTCCAGTCTTGCTAGAGTGAGAATCAGCTGTGGTAAAACGTCACGTCGTGTCACATACAATAATATACATGAATCAGACAAATCATGCTGCTTCTGCCTTGGATACTGGATCTGCCTGATCAAGGTTGTATTTGCCTGTCTGCCAAGTTGGTGGCTGCAATCACCATGGTTACCGAGTAGACCTGTTTGGGATTTTCATCTACCATCATTTGCCCAGGTGGGGACAACCACCAACCCGCTGTCCGAAGGATCCACAGCAGCCAGATCTGCAATTGCATTCAAGCACCACAGCCTCTGCGGTGGGACTAAGCCTGTTGGGCGTGTGCACAGAGACATGGTATGCAGCTAACTTACCCAGAGGCATCTGGTACTATCTTTACTCACCATGGCCCCCACTGCAGGAATGCAACAGCGCCATCGGATCTGCTCCAGAGGAGCTATGAAAAAGACTACTGAATACCCATTATACCATCAGGAATAAGATCTGAAAGAAACTGTGAACTAAGAGCACATTTGACTTGTGGAGAGAAAATTAAGACTGCACCTGAGACTGATTCATGCTTTTACCTGACCTTTGGGCTGGACCAGCTATGAAGGTGTTACCGGATGGGAATTAGATCAAGGGCAACTCAATAAATGTAGCGTCACACGAAAGAGTCAAACCTAGGGTTACTGCCCTGCATGCTAAGTTTGATTGCATAGTATTTAGTACTACTGTGTGATTACAAAGTAATTTCTTTATCTTAAAATATAAGCACTGGGTGGAACACTGAAGTTAATGTGTCTGTTGGTTGATAGTTGAGTGCTGAGCTCGGGCACCCCATACTACCTCTCTTAGAAGCCTATGACTGCTCGCCCTCGATACTCTACGAGGGAAGTGCAGAAATGGTTGTTGTTATATGGTCTACCTATTGTAGTTCTACGTTGATTAGGCTGACACTCACAAGGAATGTTAATAGAATGTTATGTGACTGTTCAGTGGTCAGTTGAGCACTGTGCTCATTAAAGAAGGCCACGCCTCAATCCGCCTGCGCTTCTTCGTTGTTTGCGTTGGACTTGGGCCAGCTTGCAGAGCCCTAGCGGGATGGACCCCAGGACCACCTGTGACAAATTATCCCAACCCTCGCAATTGGGTCCCTGCACTCGCTCTCTGCACTGTGGGATCTGACACGCTGGGCTCCTGAATTGGTTTTGACTGAGTGGAGCATTACTGGACTGACGGCAGCAGAAGACTGAGCTGCAGGTACCGGCTGGTGGGGCTGCTGTCATCAGGGAGCGTCCTGAAGAACTTATGAAATCTCTACGAAAAGACTGAGACTTGGCGTCAAGAAAGAACAATCTACAAATTAGCACAATGATTGCACGTCCCACAGGAAGGCGCCAAGAGTTCAGACAGAGTTGCAGATGCCTTAGGGAACTGCTGTCTCCTTGATGGTATGTTGGTTTGCCAAAGGCTTTTCTTGCAGTGCTATAAACTGTGAGGTGCCACTCTCCGCTTTCTTATGAACTCTGTCAGACCAGTGCTAAGCCTCAAATTTCCTCATCTCGAGCACTAGTCTTTTACCCAGTTCTGCCATTGAAGAATGCTTTCTACCTTGTCTTCTATTGTTTTTTCAGCCCAGTTTATTGACCTATGCTAATTATTAGTTGGGTTTGAATATAAGTGATAGGTGACTAATACTTCAGTGACCCTGGTGCCAGGAGAAGAGGTAAGCAGGAGATATGAGATATAACACCGATCATTTCCTATTCTAAGAAATCTAATCATTTACTGTCGGTCTTTCTGTTTACTGCGTGGATGTGATTCTCAACAGACTGTGGGGTGACAGAAGTGTCTGTCAAATGGTATTGGGGAAATATCGGGGGGGCTGTGGGGGGCTAGGGAGAGCGAAAGAGCGAGACAGAAAATGAGAGAGAGAGAGTGTGTGTGTGTGAGAGAGAGAGTATGGGTGTGTGAGAGAGAGAGAATTTTAAGTGTGGGGGAAGTGTGCACGCCTACGTGCAGGATGTTGCTTAATTGAAAAACTCATATGACTTGAACCCAGATAGGAAAGGGACCGTCCTGAGGTTGCAGTGGGACATGTCAAGGTGTTTAGGGGATCTGTTCCCAATTCCACTTGGTTGACCCCTGGTACCTAGTTCTCATACCTCACAAGTTGTGGGAAGACAGGTTTGGAGGTGCTGAAGGCTGACAAATAGCGTGCCACTAAGTTGGGCAACACGTAAGGTGACACACTATTATCGCCAAGGTGGCAGATAGTAGTGTCCACAGCATGATCCTGGGCTGAGTCCAGCGTGACAATAGTAACTGGAGCTAATTGGCGAATCAGCGGCTGTATCGGCGTGTGATTGAAATGAAAAAGTGTGAGTGCTTTCAGTCAGTTTGTGCTGGGACCTCTAGGGGGGCTGCTGATCAAGGTGGGCAGGTGGGTGCGGGCTCTGGCCATGTGAGGCCCGGGGTCGCAGGGACAATCTCTTCCGGGGGGGCCTCTCCAGAGATTGGAAGACGACCCTCGTGGACCTATGAACTAAAGAGTATACAGCACAAGAATAGCTTGAAGTGCTTGCTGGCAGCTTCTCAGCAGCAGCCAAGAACAAAACATTAGACAAGGAGAAGTCCCTGCAACCCGGAACCACTGGACTCGCAGGTAAGCAGGTTGCCGCTATATTGTCAACAACCAATGTAGGCCAAGCGCGGTACACCTCAGACTTCATTCACTCTGTGATCCAGTACAGAGGGGGTTTCCTGAGACCAGCACTCAGCCAGATGCCAACCCCCTGTCCCACACACAGCTGTAGCAGAGCCAGTGAATGTAATAACATAGGGGGTTTGCCCTTCTCATCAACTAATACATCTTGCCTATAGTTCATTATGGCACCCCAAGGGAAGGTGCACCTTAGGGAGGCTGGGAGAGTTTCTAGGTCCTGAAGGAGGAGAAGTGTATGTCAAGGAAAACCATTCCAGAGAGCAAAAGGACTTTTATGACAGGGAAATTGATGTGATGAATGTCAGGTCGACATATAAGTGTTGTGCACCTACTTGCCCCAGATATCCGTATGTCCGTGGTAAACAATGTTTCACTAGCGACCAAGAGAGCCTGTTGGGCTCTCTCCTTATCAGGGAGCCACTGGAATGACAGTCTTTGTTTAGTGATGATAAAGAGGCTTTCTGAACCCACAAAGACAGACGGACACTGATGTAATAGGGCCATGGGATAGTTAGGGTGGACTCAAGGGATACCAGCATGTTAGAGTGATCATGTGGGGGATCAAGGTCTATGTCAACTATGTTATGTCCCTCAATATCACTTGGGAGGGTGGGGTGCTAGGGAGTGTTAGGGGCAGGGCACAAGTCAGGGGTACACGCAGGTACACGGCGTCCACCCACTATTTTCACAGGGTGGACGCCGTCCCCCCTGCCAAGAAGTTGGGCCCCAGAAATATGTTGAACTTGTCCCAGTGTCATTTTCAGACACCGTGACACGTTCAGCAGCTCCTGCACATTGTCTGCTTTTCATTCCCAGCAGCAACGTGCAGGCAGCTTGGGGGCTTTTTTTACTCCTCCAGCTGGGCGGAAGATAAAGGCAGAAGTTAAGGCTCCATCAGGCCTCCTTTTGATCGAGTACTGGACGGGAGGCGGCCTGGAACCTCTCACTTAAATGCAAATGCACAGGAGAGGAAACAAAAGCACACAGCTTGTTACATCTTCACAGATACTTAAGAGATGCATGCCTTTGACTTTTTTTAGTCCCTGTATATAGGTGCACGCACTATAAGAATGTCAGATGGGATTGTCTGTCTTAGTATTTACACAAATAACAATATAAATAGCACTATTTTATTTATTTTATAGCGCTACTCATCCTAATGCAGAGTCTTCCAGTGAGGTCACTTCCTGTGATGCCATGTGGGATGTCACACGTCGTGACGTCATGTGCTGTGTTGGCACGTGTCATGATATCACTTGCATACTGCCTAACTTGGCCAGTCCCCCACTTCTTTTATAGGACTTGTGCCCTGGTTAGGGGTAGGAAGATATGCTGGCGATTGTTCTGTTTGCACAAGTGCCGAGAAGGGTCTACAAAGGGCCATCCTCACACACTCATTCACTGCTCATTCTCTGCCTCATCCCTTTCACATTCACCCCTTCACTCTCTCGTTCATTCTTTTCCCAGGCTGTTCATTCACTTTACTAAACTCAGCCACTCTGAGGTCACGTTCAGTGTCAACATGTGGAGTTTCCACTTTCTTTGAGATCATGCGACCTTTGCATTTCTCTTCACATTATTAAGAAAGCGCCCAGTCCTTGTCCCTTTTATGTGAATACAACACCGTTTATTCGCCATATTTACTTTCACAATATTGGCATGAATATACACAAACATGAATACACTTATAAAAACAAATATATAAACTCGGATTTTTTCACAATTTACTCAACATAAAGAATTTCACATTGATTCTTTGGGTCAGTAATATACAGGAAGTGGCGGAGTCCAGGCACTAGCGCTTCCGGGGTTACAGCAGAGAGGTCATACTGCATTACTTTCTCCACAGATACATTGCCGATGGGAAGGTGCTCAGTGACATCGAGTCAGAGGGCGCTGTGCCAACCCCTCGCATGTCCACAAGTGAATGGTGGTGGTAGGGCAGAGTGACCTTTGATTTAAAGCCCACCTCGCCGACCATGTACAGAAGCAAAAACCCGTGTATGGTAAATAGAAACTTAGAGAATTGGCGACGAGAAAGAGATTGTGCGCAGGCGCACGCACAACGTTTTGACTTTGGTGCTCACAGTGCTGGATTGTGTGCATAAGTTGACCATATATCAGTGGGCTTCAAGGACAGGTCCTCATACCAGTAAAACACAGTTTTTAGTGCTTAAAAGTGTTGTGTTTTTTTCAAATGTTTTAGCCCAAAAATATTCTCTTTGGTCCTATGTATAACATTCGAGACTTCGCAAGTGGACTCGCAGTCTGGAACAGAAAATATACACTTCGTAGAAGCCATAGCATGAAAGAGAGGAGTTAGAGGAAAAGGACCTGAGAACGGTGTAGTGAACCCCTGAGTGCAGAGGGGGTGAAGTGAGAAATCACTTGGATGCTGCAAAGGGGTGGGATTCCAGCCTTGTCAAAAGATATTGTGGGACCAGGGTAAAAAAAACTAGATATAGGGCCCTGTTCCCTTCATTTATGCCAGGTGGCACAGGCATCTGATTCAAAGTATTGAAAAAAGGTGCTCCACGGAAATAGAACAGGTATTGCTGGTTATTATACATGATTTGACGCCATTTCTATGTAAGCTGCCTCATCATTAATATTGAAAGAAATGTCAGGCTTGCTTTGTAAATCTATTGATAGATTTAGGAATATGGACGTGTGGGGTCCCTGAAGGGAGGGAGACCGTGAATGTTGTGATAGCTGCATGATGGGGCAGAAGAGTGTGAAATCATAGAAGCATGGGGGAGCTGTGGAGTCTGGGCTCACTGGAGGGGGCAGTACAGTTAGGGATCCTGGTGGGATGGATGGTACAGTTGAGCACTGGGTACCATTGAGGCGAACTACCTGGGGTCTGTGGATTGTGTGAATATTGGGTGCACAGAATGTGAGATCTCCAGGCATGGGACTGCCAAGCATATAGGATTCAATATGACTCTATACTCATGGATAACTTGTCTCCAGCCCTAGGCATTCATTGACTCCATTAGAGCATTCTGGGACTTGCAGTTATGAAGACAGTGAGTTTTAAGGGAAAGCTCACCCTGGAAAAGAGGTTTTCTCGTGACATGGGGTCACATAAAACCTGGAGGGTGAGCAGTGGTGTTTGGGATCCCTGGGTTCGAGAAGGGATCAGTGGAGTGGAGGCCGCTGGAGTCGGGAGGAGGAACAGGTGAGTAGATTACAAGTGAGTGTTTGATCCCTGCAGGGCGGACAAAGGGGGAAATGATTTCCGGGGAGTTGGGGGTAGAGAGTGTGGAATACGACGGGTGGGATGACTGTGAAGAGCAGCTCAGTGTGAGGTGGCCTGAGTGCGGAACGCATGGAGTCTGCGAATCTGTAGGGGTGGGGGGGCCTTGGAGTGAATGATGCTCGCTGTGAGGGCAGTGGATTTTAGGAGACTGTCCTGGGGTGCAGTGGGAGGCAAAGAGTATACATTGGCAAAGCCCCCACTTGTCATGAATTGTTTGATTGGATCCCTTCCCACACTTGATTAATCGGGGTCCATCCCCGCCTCTTGGGACAAGTGGAAGGCACAGAGAGCCCAGCACTCGGCACTATTCATCCATCCTATGCACAGCAGCACCTGAGCGACGGAGGAGCAGAGGAACCGCGTACACGTCTGACAACAGCTATTCAGAGTTGAGTGGGTGTGGGGGAGGGGGGTGAATGAGCGCAAAGGAGATGAAATGTGTTTGGCATGCACGCCGTAAATCACTTAGCTTACAGCACAAAAGAGGCGCCCTCATCAAACGCTCCTTGACTTCCCTCTCACGACATTAACACTCCCTTCTCTCCCTGTCAAACTGTCTTTCAATCTTTCTCTCTCCCTTTCATTCCTCCCCGCCCAGAACCGCTCTTTTTGCAACACTCGCCTCTACTCCTTGGCTTGCCGTCTTCTTGCTTCTAGAACATTTACCCTCTCCGCCATCTATTTCCTCATCTTTCCCTCCCTTCGCCCCTCCTTTCCATTCTTCCGCCTTCCCTCCTTCCTCCATTACCCCCTTCCCTCAACTGTCCTTTCTGTCACCTCCTTGCTTCTCCACCTTTCTTACTATTTGGGACCCGTCTTTCGCCCTCGCTTCCTTCACAACTGAGTTCCTCTTCCTAATCATCTCGTTACCCCTCCTCTCCGCCCCCCACCCTTCTCATCCCTTCCTCCTTCTTTCCGCATCTCTTTTTACCTTCAGTGCCAATGGCGACCATCTTTACATTTCACTCTCTCCTTTTACCTTCGCCTCAAATGACGGTTTCTTCTTTTCTCACCAATTGCCTCTCCTTCCTCATACCCTAGCCATCCCCCCCGACCCCCCCCCATCGATCTTTACAACCTCTTTACTGTCCCTGTCCACGTGCTGCATTCCTTGCCTTTTCATTTGCATCATCGTGGACTTTCTCTCAGTGTTACCACTCTTGCTGTCACAGCTGAGATGGCAATGTATGTAAGCGCATGGACCCTCAACCCCACACTCACTCCCAAACAGAGATAATGGGATTGAGACCACTGGCTGGGAGCACTGGTAACCCCCCACTGCTCTAAAATCTGACGCTGTACAATAAACATCTGATAGTCAGCGCCAAGATACCCTGGGGTGAACGTGCGCTATACAAATACACGGTATGTTATGTTATGTTATGTGCAATAGCCACCATACCTGGGCATCAAATCCATACTATAAATTTATAAAGTGCTAGAAGTGTCACTTCCCATCGTGCACTGTTAAAGAAAACGCACTCATATCACTGCTAAGCTTCCTTTTCTCAGGAGTGTCCAGTTTGTGTCCACGAGTGCTGGACTGATGGCAGTTTTTCAAGCACAGCCTTTTCTTTGGAATGACCACACAGGCAGTCCCCTCCGAGGGGGGGGGGGGGGGGGTGTCACCCTGAACCCATTGAAAGAAGTTGAAGCTAACATGGGTGGTGCCAAAAAAGCGGCAGGTGTCATTGGTATACTTCACCGAGCCTAGATAACTTGAGAATTTCTTATTTCCAGGCTAATCACATACAATTCAAATTATTCCTGTTTAAATTGAATAATCAGAAATGTATTTCATGTATATATAATTTGAAAATCTGACAAAGCCACCCTCCCTCCCCCCTCCCCCCAACATGGATCCTTGTTTGGTATGCATGTCCTATGCCATCTTGCATACTATGTGATGCACCATTTAATCTGAGGGACATCCCACTTTCTGCCTGTGGCCTTACACTCCCTGCTCCCACGCACACTTTGCTAACACAACTTCTCTCTGCTTCTAGAGTGCCAGCAAATAACCCTTACGATAGCACAAGAAAGAAGTCAAGGGTGTGTGGGGGGAGGGGTGATATCCCACTTGATGGTAGAGGAATGGCACCCAGAGAAAGTGGAAGATTTACCGACAGGCTGTGCATCTGGAAAGGCCACGCCAGATGCTGTGTTCCACTTGTGAATGACATCCCAGCACTACAGCCATATCAAATGCACAAGACTGCCAGGAAATGCCACACTTTCCACATGGGACAGGCAGAGAGACTGTTGAGAAGCCCAAAAAGCAAGGCGGCCAGAAGTAACAGAAGATGCCTGTTAAGCACACACCCTGCTAACAAGCGATTTCCTGAGCCCCCCTAGAGATTTTCAAGTGAGGCATATCTTGCCAATGGCGGCGGCAGCTGCCTGCGCTCCGGGACTCAGTCACCTGGAGCACCTGCATGGCCTGCCTTTGTAGCCTGCCCCGTGCCTCCCCTGGCAGCAGGCACCGGACTCCCATCTGTGGCTGGAGTGTGCCCCTGTTGCGAATCAGAAGCTGGGTGGCTTTCTTGCTGTGCACCTGTTGCTGCAGCACAGCCCTGCCACAGACATGTGGCTGGAACATTTGCCTGGCTCCCGCAGGTGCCTGGTGCACATGCCCCACTTGCATTTGTGCTGAGATCCTAGGGAGGCGAGTGGATTCTGGCATGCCTCCATCAGGGCTGGCCATGCCTCCATCAGGGCTGGCCATGCCTCCATCAGGGCTGGCCATGCCTCCATCAGGACTGGCCTCCTTTCCGTCCTCCTCTTCCTCCTCCAGGATGGAGGTTAGCTGTGGTGTGCTCCTGCATGCAGTGGGGTGGTAGGTGTTCTTTCCATTCAGGATCTTTCTCAGTGGCTGCCGGGGTACGACCATGTCCCCCAGGATTTGCTGCTGGGCGTGGCGGGCGTCACTTTGCCTCTTCAGCCTCTTGAAGTCACTGAAGGCCATGATGGCGGCCTCGGCCAGGAGTCGTGCCATTGTACGGGCCTTCTCTTCCCTGGAGACCAGCACAGCGTGGCACCGCAGCACCACGGCCTTGTTCTTGGCCTGGTGCCGGTAAATCCAGGCAAACACTTTGGGGTGCCTGGCATTGGTGGCGCAGTAGGTGATGCGGTGCAGTTGGTAGGCATGGCTAAGTTGGTTGGTCCCTTTCTCACTCGGCGTCATGCGGATGCCATGAAGCCCCAGAGTAAGTCTCATTCTAGAGCTGCTGCAGCCAAAATCGCTCTTTGCCCAGATTTTCTCCACGGGCTCCTGGGTGCAACCTTCACCCTTGGCGTGGAGAGTGATGGCGTTGCCCAGGTAACAGACGCTGTAGGTCGGGTCCTCCTTGTTGAGTTCCACCTTTTGGTGCTTGGTCTTGAAGACGCTGCCCAGCCGCTCCAGGCGACATTCGGGCAGAAGCCCCGGGCAGGAGTGCATGAAGGAGGACAGAATGGACATGTAGGTGACTGTGGGGCTCTTCTCCTTTGACTTGGGTTCCTCTTCCACCAGGACAAACTTGCCTCTCTTCCAAGGCAGCATCCCTGCTCTCTGATAAATAACGCAGTTCTATTGTGTCTTATTTAGTCGTGAGCACTCGCACAGTCTGAGGGGTGTGCGCGCGGCTCTCTTTAGATGTGGCGGAGTGGTGCTCCACACACGTGCCTTGTCTCTGTCTTAGCTCCTGGACATCCGGGCTCTACAGCAGGCAAGTCAACTCCAGGTTCCTGCAGCCTGCGCTCCTGTAAGTGGCTCTGCAGCTTCCGGGCAGAGGAGTGTAGATGGGTCTCGAGGGCAGAAGCTTGCAGGTTGGGCTTCTGGGGAGAAGAATCCCGCGCGCAGAGCTCCGCGCGCAGAGCTGCAGCTCCTGCGTAGAGCCGCCTCGGGCAGGGCGCCGGAAGGCGGAGGCGGCTGCTCCTGGGTAGAAGGGGGCCGGACGGGCTCCTGTTGCTACTGCTGCGGGTCCTTGGCTGAAAAACATCGGATGAGTTCCGGAAAGGCAGGCATTCTGCATCTCACCGCTAGCTATTCTGAAGGTGAGCAGCCGGAGGCAATGCAGCTGCTGCAGCTTGTGCTGCTCCTCCCATTCGGATTCATGAGAAGGGGGGCCGTGGAGACCACCGCTTGAAACTTCCTCCTCACTGGGGCATTCAATGAATACCTTTCACAAGAGCTATAATTTTCGTTCGAGCACCAACAGCAAGATCACGCGAGATGAATATTAAACCGAAGTATGTATCATACGTGTACTGTAGACACCAGTCCAACGGCGCGTGCACGTCATTCTTTCCGTGCACGTTGCCCACCGACATTTTTCCAAGCGTATGACGCAGCCACATGGATGGCACAATGAACAGGTGCAGGTCGCACTTGGTTTGCACACTATTGAGCCGCACAGGGCACACAGTAGTAGGACGTACTGTAAGTAAAGCCCACATAAGAAACTCTATCCTTAATAAAAAAAAAGCTTTTTAAACGCCACACCACTGTAGTCGAAGTTGACACAGACTAGAACTCCTCAGGAAAATTGACCATCGGTGTACTCTGCCGTCCTTAAAGTTGTATCCGCTGTTGTCAACTGGACTGTATTGCAATTGCATATATATAGCGCTTCATATCACTGATCAGGCACCGAAGAGCTAGAGGTGGGCAAGCAGGGAATTTAAGAGAAGAGTGAAACCAGAACCGAGCGAGGGGTTCAGCTTGGCCCAGAGAGTCAGAGCACGAGCTGAGCCATCAACACCATGGTCATGCTGTGACAGGTCAGCTGGATGGGGTGCGGGGGCAGAGGCAGCAGTATTTTAACCCACTGGTGGATATGGGCATGCTGTGACCGTCTGGTGCCCCTTAATAGGCCGGCAGTACAGACAATCACAGGCAGCCACGTTACGCTATTAAATGCCTGCGCTAGCACTATCTGCGTTTCGCACCAGCCTGTTCCAGTCTCAGCCCTCTTCCGTGGTGTGTCTCTCATCCCCCTGTTCTTTCTCTTCTTTCCTGTTTTTGACCGCTCTCAATGCAACATTTTCTCTGCTTTCTCGCTCACACATTCCCTTGCCAGGCAGTCACCCGCCTCACCTTCTCTGCCATGCCTCTTTCTAAGCGTTGCCCAGTTTCCTTTACGTTGTCTCTTTTATTCCCCCTTGTCCTGTTTATTCTTCTCCAGTTTCTCCCCCCTTCCCATTTAAGTCCCTCAATGTGCTGGATAAATCAGTCACTGACTCACAGGTCAGCGCAGCTCGTTTTTAGAGGACCTCGAGCCACAACTAGTCACCTGCCTCTAGTCAATCTTGAGCCTTCAGGGCATTACTGGATGGTAGCACGCTACACCACGCGGGAGTGCTGGACTGTAAGCGTGTTGTATCGCACTATGGTCTATGTGGGAAGCTTTTTGGTGACGGGGGGGGGGGGGGCACTGGTGTGACCCGAGCATAGCTCTCACCCTGTCTTGAGTTGCTGCTCTTAATCGATGGCACGTGCAGTTTTCCATTAATTGATTGTTGAGATTTGTCCTGTAGGAACCTTAAAAGGTTTCTCGGATCCTGTCCTGTGCTGAATATATCATCATGACAAATGCGTTGTATCGTCTTGGAGAAGCCACTGAGAGAAAAGAGAGGTCAGACACCCACAGGTTGTG
The DNA here is from genome assembly GCA_963921515.1 of Calotriton arnoldi. Taxonomy (NCBI): domain Eukaryota; kingdom Metazoa; phylum Chordata; class Amphibia; order Caudata; family Salamandridae; genus Calotriton; species Calotriton arnoldi. The sequence goes on from CAWUFW010023433.1 coordinate 28,861, forward strand.
CTATATTACAGTAACCCATAATACAATACGTTATTGCAAAGATAAAGTTTATAATGCTTTAGAGTTTTCAATCAGAACGACCGGTGGGAAGACATCTTCTGTGTGTTAGATGGATGTCTTCATATCAATAAATGGAATTGGCTAAGAAGCAGTGAGGGTGGCCACCCTCACTGCTTCTTAGCCAATCCCATTTATTGCTATGAAGACATTCATCTACCTCACTAAGGATGTCTCCAAAGCGGATCCTGTGACAGTTTTATTTACTGTTAACCCGGATACCAAATATCCGTGTGAACAGTAAATAAAGCTGTCACAGAAACCGCTTTGGGGTGCTGCTTCTTTCTATAGCTATAAATATATAAATATATATGCGCATCGCATGGCCTGTCTTGAGTATAGGTTTCCATGTTTTAAATGTTCTATGGGGCCATCTTGTAAGACAGAAAAGAAAATCTTGGTCTGCACATACAGGCAACTGGAATAAACGTCTTATTGGCACCAACCCAGGAGAAGTGCATATCTAGTCCAGAGTACACACTCATTACGGTAAGGTAACACAATTTCATTCGTTACGGAGTCTTTCTTGAATATTCAATTGTGTGGTGGCCAGGTGCCAGTATTCAGGGCTGGCTTTAGCACTGGTGGCGTCCAGTGCCACAATATTTTTGGCACCCCCACCATATGACCTCCTCCTCCGCGGATTCTCTCACTACCACCCTGCAAAAGGGCCCCTCATCTCTCTATAGCCCCTCTCTCAAATACATTTAATTCGTTTAAAAGTGCTGGTAAAGTCTATACACTTTAAATACAGAACTGTTCTTTGCAGCAGATATATTAACATTCTCTGCTACTTTATGGAGAGTTAAAACTGCTACTAGACAAAACTCGATCTCTCTCTCTAGCAGGAATATTAATCACAAGAGTTATCATGACATTTTTATTGCTGCCTGAAAGCTGGACGCACAAGGAACTCTGCAGCAGGTGCTTTTAAATACTAGGTTATTACTAAATACAGCGTTCCCCTGAGGTCAGTGCCTCCCCTGCAGGTTACCGTCCAGTGCGGCCGCACCAGTTGCACTGCCCTAAAGCCGGACCTGCCAGCATGAATCTGTATTCCTAGTTTAGGAGAACCCAGGTCTTTACTTCCTTCCTCAACTGCAGATGGGCTTGCATGTCTGCTACCTTGGCTGGTAAGGAATTGCAAAGTTTTGCTGCCAGTACTCTGTACTTTGTCCATACCATCATATTTGATGCTTTGGAGTCTATACTTTTGATCAGTTCTTCTGTAGAACTATGGGAAATTATAAAAGTCAATTTAAAGAAAAGTACAATCAATCAATAATTTCCAAAGCATTCACTCTTCAAGCATTAGAGTATGTTTGAAGAAGCAAGTCTTAAAGATTTATTCAGATTGTTTCTTTATTCTTCTGTCATACACGATCACAAAACTGTTGACAAATATTTTGTCCATGCTGGAGATTATCAAGATTGGAAATAACAATTATAATTTATAATTTTAAAACCAAGATTTCAAAATATACTGCTTGTCACCCAGAGATACACTGTCTTTAGTAACAAATTCTTAACAAGCATATCCTATTGCAGGTTATAACCTTCATGTAAAAATCCATGCAACTGAGTTCCATGACAGCGTTCATATTCATGTAAAATTAATAGCTTTATGTGATGCCTCCTAATAATGACCATCAACTACATTTTACTTGGAAAAACAATAAATGTGGCTCTACAGATTTTTTTAGCAAAATATTTTCTCAGTTAGCTCACTCGCGAAAATGACCAATTTCTGTAGGGAAATTCTGCATTCAAATTAATTTACTGTGAGAAAACACAACAAATTAACTTTTGCAGGAGAATATTCTTAGAATATGGGAAACATTCATTTGCAATGCAACCAAAAAAAACGAAATGTACCCCTTTTAAGTCCCTAGTATATGGTACCAGGGGTACCCAGGGCAAAGGACCATCTTTGGGGTATTATGATAATATTACATGGTAAGGCCACCCAGCCATACCATATAATATTCCACTTCCCTACATTAGTGTTACAGCGGTGCGATTCTGAACCTGTGTTTCGCAGTACCACTTGGTCATAAGTGATTTTGCATGAGAAATCCACTTTATTGGCTTTAGCATCAAAAATTATTTTTTTCTGAATTTTTGGAATTTTTCTAATCGGATTGATAGGGCCCTCTGTAGATCCCTATTCCAATACTACATTAAAATTCTAAGTAAGTTAGGATAAGGTTTAAAAGTTTTTTGTAGCATTTTAAAAAGGTCCCAACTGCCAATCAAAAAGGTAGGCACAATGGAAGTGGTCTGAATCTCAACCTGGCAGCCACCCCAGCCCTGAGAATCATGGATCTAAGGGTGCTGTGCAAAGCAAGGCGCCTTAGCTACAAGGTGACAGCTACAAATGAGGACCTGGAAAGGATCCACAGCTTCTATGAGAGAGAGAGAGATTAGAGAGGGAGGGCCGTGCCTCAGAAGCAGATCCCGAATGTGAGAAGTTGGCCTGGTATATGCTGTCCACTAATTATAGTGGGCACCTTGCACCAGTCCAAACAACCCCTTATTGGAGATAGGTTAAAGACAACCTTATTGAAAGCTATCCTAGTGGTAGCTATGGAGAGCAGCCTTCAGGCTAAGTCTTGAAGGAATGTAAAGCAGCTTGTTTTACCAGTCTATAATCTCTTGAGTGATCAAATGAAAGAGCACCACACCAGGTATATATTCAAAATATATGTATTTATTGCTAAACACACCCCTCTAGTCTCTTTATGAGGCTAGAGTTCGAAATACATAAGTTAGAAGTTATTTAAACACAGTAATAGCACAAATACACGTTTGGGCCCCAGGGGCGTACCAAACCATATACCAATAAAGTGGTATAAGAACCACGACTGAACTAGACACTAGGCCTGGAGCCTCTAGAAGTGCTTGGACCACAAGGAACCACCCAAGGTAGTGACACAGGGGACCCACGGGAGACGCGTGCAGTGTAAATACACAACCGCGATACGCCGTTGACTTCTATGGAGAAAGTCGTGATCGGGAAATTAGAGAAAGGGACACTTAAAAGAGGACTTGGACCAAACCCTTTGAGATCTAGGACTTTGAAGAGTCTCTACCCACGGGAGCACCGGAGTACTCGTGTTACCTCACCCAGGGAAACCCGGTGCATAGGTGCCTTTCGGGTCGGGTTTCGTCGTCGATTCGAATGGCGATCTGCTGCAAAGTGCTGCTGGCGACCAAGAGAAAAGTGTCCGGGTGGATCCAAGAGTGGATCGGAGTTCTGAAGAACCTGAAAGCAGAGGGGACAGAGTCTGGGTCACTAGCCAGTGACCAGGAAGGCGATGGACAGATGCCCACCGATGTCGAGTGCTTCAGGTGCATTGACGGTCGTCTTGACTCTTCAGCCACGAGGTCCAGGAGGCGTTGTTGGCGACCAGGAGCAGGATTCGGGCTGGTACACGATGTCTGTCGAGTGCTGAGGTGTCGGTGACCGGATTGGACCCAACAAGCCTTGGCAACGGCAAGTCTCGATGCAGAGGAAGATCGTCGATGGTGCAGACTAGCAAGGTCTGGGGAACTCACCCAGCAAGGGTAAGTTAGGGCAGGCCTGGAGCAATCAGGATGCCAAGTTAGGGAAAGATTGGCCTTCGTTAAGGGCTACTAGCCAACGGGCTAGCGACTGCAAAGGAGCCTCGTGACGCCGCACGTGGGTCTGACTCACAGGACACTCGTGGAGTGGGGGCCAGTGATCTTCGGTGCAGTTGGTGCTGGAGGCTAGGGCTACTCGGAGCCCAAAGCACGACTTCTTGGGAGACCCAGAAGAGGATGCACTTGCAAATGTGCTCGGTGTCCAGGGGTCACGGTCTCAAGTCACCCACGATAGCCACGGGCCTCAGCTTTGCTGGGGACTCAGGGTAGCCTCGGGAAGTCTGAGAATCCACCTCTGGTGATGCGATGACTTCGGCGTCCGACGGGAGCTTCAGAAATGCGAACCGGACAGATGCTTCTTTGGTGCCTGCCAAGCAGGGGAGTCACTCCTTGACCCCAAGGGAGATTCTTCTGTCCTCTAATCGTGAGTAGAGCGTCGAAGGTCCAGGATTCAGTTTCAGAGTTTCGTCCAGGGATAATCTAAAGTCCTAAGGACTGGGTTCCTATCTTTATACTAAAGATAGGGGTTGGACTACTCTGTGGCCCCACCTATGGGTGGGTCAGGGCAGAGGGGTGGCTACACCCCTTTCCCTTTGTCCAGTTCACGCCAAAGCAGGGGCTGCAAGCCCCAGATCCGGTTTGAACTGGGGTATGCACTAGGGACACCAAATGTGCCCCCAGTGCAGGACTTCAAAGCACCCGAAAGTGCTCCCGCCCAGCCCCAATACACATTATCCTGTCTGGGGAGGTGGTCACACCTCCCTGGGACAGGAAACCTATTGTCCAGGCCTCCCCTGCCGGAGTTTCGTCCAGCAGCAGGAGGCCAGACTCGTGTCTGTGGCAGCAGCATCCATTTCTGTGATGCCAGGGCTCTGGAAAGAAGTTACCGGGCTAGCCAGAGTTAACATGTCTTTCCCTCTAGAAGGGTGGAATGCTACCCCCGCCGCCAGGATTGGCGGGGGGTAGTATTCAAGATGTTTGACACCAAACACGACATGTTTAGGTGCAGCCATTCCAAAGTTAGCATTTTACCGCGAGGATATAATGCGCTTAAGAGTATATGGTCAGGCTGCACTACAAACAGCATCAGAGAAGGGTCTCCGAATGCTGCAGAGGGGCCCTGCTCATGCAGGGGCACCCTCTCACATAGGAACCATGCACTCTGCCTTCAGGATTGATAAGGCCTGCCTTAGGAGTGACTTATAGGTTTATATGTGTGTATGTATTTAGTGATATAGGTAACCTATATCACAGTAAAGGGTGCATGCACCACCTTACCCAGGCTGCAGTAGCAGACCTGTGGTGTCAGTTTGGATGGCCTTCCAGGGGTGGCATAATACATGCTGCAGCCCCTGGTAGGCCTCTGAGGTACCTATGCCCTTGGTACATAGTATACCATATACTAGGGACTTATAAGGGCACTCCAGATTCCAATCAGAGATGTGCCTAAGGCACATGGAAACCTTTTTACAGAGAAAGCAGATAGACTGGGGCCCTGAATAGCAGGATCCCAGTCCAACTAAGTCATAAACCAGCAAAACACCATAAAAAAAGTGGGGGCAACCATATAGTCAGATTCCACCTTCCTACATAACCCCCTCCCAAACGAAACGGAGATAAGGCTAACCTTGACCAGTTGAGCCTTCATTGACTAAGTGGTCATATAAGGAAGCACCTGCACTAGCATGGTTGCCCCCTGTCTTATGGTCCACTAAGCAATCCCTCACCCTAAGGGTATGAGAGGGTCTCCACTATGGGGAATCACTACCTGTGGTGTGCTTAGGTAAAGTACAAGGCTGGTGAGGTGTCTGAGTAGGGAAGTGAGGCCCTAGGAATGTTGGCCTCAGCTTCCTCAGATCACTGGTCACCATGTATGCCTGTCTTTCCATGACTGAGTTGCACTTTGCTCTAAGGGTCAACCTTTGGCTGCCTACAGCTGGGGGTTGGGTCCCTTTGGATGGATTACTGGAGGGACATGGCAGGTTTGGAACCTTCAGGTCCCAGGTTTGCCCTTGCCTACCAGAGTCCTTCTGGGGGAGGTCCCTACATAAAGGCATGGGGGATCCCTCAGTGTGTAGAGGAGTTTTCACCTGGCTAGGGCTACTAGACTGGGTGCCCCTAATCTGCTGATGGGGGGCTTCCTCTGGACAGGGGGCCCTGGGGGGTCCACTGACCTCCCTGACCTCTGCAGCCCTGGGCTGACTGAGGCAGGGTAGAGAGGGGCAGGTTACCTGCTCCAGACTGGGTACCACCTTGGAAGGGTCCTCTGCCATCAGGGGTGTGGCCAGGCCAGGCCTGACTACCTCTGTGGCAGTTCCTTCACTAGGGGTAGGGTCAGCTCCCTGAGGAGGCTGACCCTTACCTACTGTCTGGGGGAAGAATACTTTTCTTCAACCCTTGTGCTCTCTTTTGGGGGAGAGTGGGCCATTCTTTCAGGCTCCATCTCTCCAAATTCTTGGGCTGGGGCTGTGGCCATCACAGCCCCACTAACCTTTACAGGGACGCCCAACATCCTAAGATGGGTTTGGTGTTCAACTTCAGCCCAGGCTGAAATTTCCAAATCATTGCCCATCAGGCAATCTACAGGTAAGGTGGGGGACACTGCCACTCTCTTTGGGCCTGTGACCCCCTCCCAGCTGAGCTTGACTATGGCCATGGGGTGATCTGTTCTGACACCATCAATGTTGGTCACCTGGTACTTAAACTCAGGTAAAAACTGGTGAGGGGGACTAGTTTCCCTGCCACCATGGTGACACTAGCCCCTGTGTCCCTAAATGCCACAGCTTTCTGACCATTAATTATTGGCTCCAATCTGTACCTGCCCAACGCTGTGGGACCCATGGTAAAGGTGGCAAATCCTATACCACCATCAGAGTCAGAGGAGTCTGTTGAGGGGTCCCTGTCTAAACTAGGGCTCACCTCTGTTCCTCTTGCAAAAGCACCCAACTTTTTGGGTGCACTACTCCCAACTGGAGGATTACTACTGGTAGTACCAGGAGGGGTGGTAGTAGTTGTGGGAGGAACATTTTCTTTATTGCCAATCCTGGGGCAACTGGGATCAGTTTTCCAGTGCCCAGGCTTTTACAGACATGGCAATATGGTTTCTTTTCAGGAGAGGAAGGAGTTTGGGACCCACCCCCAGAAGAGGAATTTTGGGGCCCTGTAGGGGACTTATCCTTAGATTTATCCCCACCTTTCTCTTGGGTCTTAGTAGAATCTTTCTTCTGGTCACCACCCTGATTTCTAGTTTTTACTCTGGTTCTGACCCATTTGTCTGCCTTCTTTCCCAATTCTTGGGGAGAGGTCAGATCAGAGTCCACCAGATACTGGTGCAAAAGCTGGTTTTGACAATTATTAAGGATCTGCTCCCTCATAATCAAATTGTACAATCCTAAAAAGTCATGCACTTTGTTGCCATGTATCCAACCTTCCAGAGCCTTTGTAGCACAATCTACAAAATCAACCCAGTCTTGAGTCTGAGCTTTTTGGGTGTCTCTGAACTTCAACCTATACTGTTCAGTGGTTAGGCCAAACCCATCTATCAGAGCACTCTTCAAGACTGTGTAATTGTCAGCATCCTCTTCTCTTACAGTGAGGAGCTTGTCTCTACCTTTGTCTGCAAAGGAGAGCCACAAGATTGCTGCCCACTGCCTCTGGGGGACCTTCTGAACTTTACAGGCCCTCTCCAGTGCAGTTATCCATTTGTGGATGTCATCCCCACCCTGGTAGGGAGGGACAATCTTGTTTAGGTTTCTATGGTCATAAGACCTTTCCCTATCTCTAGGGATATTGCTGCCACCATGGGACTCTAGTCCCAACTTTCTTTTCTCTCTAAGGAGATCTAGGGACTCCCTGTCTAAGGCTACTTGCTTCCTTCTGAGTTCAAGCTGAGCTTCCTCATATTGAATCAGCCTCTTTCTTCTCTCATGAGAGGATTCCCTCCTATGAGATGAGACAGAGCTCCCTATTGAGGTGCCAGAGTGGTTAGACTCCTGAGAAGAAGATCTAGACCTTCTGGGCACACTCACAATCCTTCCTGGGGGGACAAAGGGGGCATCATTCTGATCCTCCTCTTCATCTTCCTAAGGAGGGGTTGGATTATCCAGGTCAGGGCCATTGTCGCCCTCCTGGCCAGTTTCAGAGGGGGGGCTGGGGGTACTGGTACCCCCATTCCCAACCTCATCATCTGCCCCACCCTCAGCTCCTACCCCTTCAGTCCCCAAGGGCTTACTAAGGTCATAAGCCACCAACAACTCCTTGAGGTGTTGGGTGGTGGGGCTTTGGCCTGTCCTTATTTTTCTCAAGTTGCATAAAGCTCTCAATTCCAAGAATGGGAGTGTATCATACTTGGAGGGTGGAAGCTCAATGGCTTCCTGCAAGGATTCTTTAGATCCTGCCCTTAAAAACATTACTAGTGTGGTGTGGTGTATGCACTACCTACTCTAGTGTGGCCTACTAAACTCTCTTGAGTTGTAGAAAGGGTTGTGCTATCCCTTAACACACAACTCTAAGTTCAGTAGAACTTACTGTATTCTAAGCTTAAATTATATGTACCTTAGGTACCTTTAGTGGTTTTCAGTTGATCAATTCAATTGAGATTATCTGGTAAAACAATAGCAAGCTGGAATCCCACACGCTGCACACCAATGTGAGAAGTTGGCCTGGTATATGCTGTCCACTAATTATAGTGGGCACCTTGCACCAGTCCAAACAACCCCTTATTGGAGATAGGTTAAAGACAACCTTATTGAAAGCTATCCTAGTGGTAGCTATGGAGAGCAGCCTTCAGGCTAAGTCTTGAAGGAATGTAAAGCAGCTTGTTTTACCAGTCTATAATCTCTTGAGTGATCAAATGAAAGAGCACCACACCAGGTATATATTCAAAATATATGTATTTATTGCTAAACACACCCCTCTAGTCTCTTTATGAGGCTAGAGTTCGAAGTACATAAGTTAGAAGTTATTTAAACACAGTAATAGCACAAATACACGTTTGGGCCCTAGGGGCGTACCAAACCATATACCAATAAAGTGGTATAAGAACCACGACTGAACTAGACACTAGGCCTGGAGCCTCTAGAAGTGCTTGGACCACAAGGAACCACCCAAGGTAGTGACACAGGGGACCCACGGGAGACGCGTGCAGTGTAAATACACAACCGCGATACGCCGTTGACTTCTATGGAGAGAGTCGTGATCGGGAAATTAGAGAAAAAGGACACTTAAAAGAGGACTTGGACCAAACCCTTTGAGATCTAGGACTTTGAAGAGTCTCTACCCACGGGAGCACCGGAGTACTCGTGTTACCTCACCCAGGGAAGCCGGGTGCATAGGTGCCTTTCGGGGTCGGGTTTCGTCATCGATTCGAATGGCGATCTGCTGCAAAGTGCTGCTGGCGACCAAGAGAAAAGTGTCCGGGTGGATCCAAGAGTGGATAGGAGTTCTGAAGAACCTGAAAGCAGAGGGGACAGAGTCTGGGTCACTAGCCAGTGACCAGGAAGGCGATGGACAGATGCCCACCGATGTCGAGTGCTTCAGGTGCGTTGACGGTCATCTTGACTCTTCAGCCACGAGGTCCAGGAGGCGTTGTCGGCGACTAGGAGCAGGATTCGGGCTGGTACACAATGTTTGTCGAGTGCTGAGGTGTCGGCGACCGGATTGGACCCAACAAGCCTTGGCAACGGCAAGTCTCGATGCAGAGGAAGATCGTCGATGGTGCAGACCAGCAAGGTGTGGGGAACTCACCCAGCGAGTATAAGTGAGGGCAAGCCTGGAGCAACCAGGATGCCAAGTTAGGAAAAGATTGGCCTTCGTTAAGGGCTAGTAGCCAACGGGCTAGCAACCGCAAAGGAGCCTCGTGACGCCGCACGTGGGTCTGGCTCACAGGACACTCGTGGAGTGGGGGCCAGTGATCTTCAGTGCATTTGGTGCTGGAGGCTAGGGCTACTTGGAGCCCAAAGCACGACTTCTTGGGAGACCCAGAAGAGGATGCACTTGCAAATGTGCTCGGTGTCCAGGGGTCACGGTCTCAAGTCACCCACGACAGCCACGGGCCTCAGCTTTGCTGAGGACTCAGGGTAGCCTCGGGGAAGTCTGAGAATCCACCTCTGGTGATGCGATGACTTCGGCGTCCGACGGGAGCTTCAGAAATGCGAACCAGACAGATGCTTCTTTGGTGCCTGCCAAGCAGGGGAGTCACTCCTTGACCCCAAGGGAGATTCTTCTGTCCTCTAATCGTGAGTAGAGCATCGAAGGTCCAGGATTCAGTTTCAGAGTTTCGTCCAGGGATAATCTAAAGTCCTAAGGACTGGGTTCCTATCTTTATACTAAAGATAGGGGTTGGACTACTCTGTGGCCCCACCTATGGGTGGGTCAGGGCAGAGGGGTGGCTACACCCCTTTCCCTTTGTCCAGTTCGCGCCAAAGCAGGGGCTGCAAGCCCCTGATCCGGTTTGAACTGGGGTATGCACAGGGACACCAAATGTGCCCCCAGTGCAGGACTTCAAAGCACCCGAAAGTGCTCCCGCCCAGCCCCAATACACATTATCCTGTCTGGGGAGGTGGTCACACCTCCCTGGGACAGGAAACCTATTGTCCAGGCCTCCCCTGCCGGAGTTTCGTCCAGCAGCAGGAGGCCAGACTCGTGTCTGTGGCAGCAGCATCCATTTTGTGATGCCAGGGCTCTGGAAAGAAGTTACCGGGCTAGCCAGAGTTAACATGTCTTTCCCTCTAGAAGGGTGGAATGGTACCCCCGCCACCAGGATTGGCGGGGGGTAGTATTCCAAGATGTTTGACACCAAACACGACATGTTTAGGTGCAGCCATTCCAAAGTTAGCATTTTACCGCGAGGATATAATGCGCTTAAGAGTATATGGTCAGGCTGCACTACAAACAGCATCAGAGAAGGGTCTCCGAACGCTGCAGAGGGGCCCTGCTCATGCAGGGGCACCCTCTCACATAGGAACCACGCACTCTGCCTTCACGATTGATAATGCCTGCCTTAGGAGTGACTTATAGGTTTATATGTGTGTATGTTTTTAGTGATATAGGTAACCTATATCACAGTAAGGGGTGCATGCACCACCTTACCCAGGCTGCAGTAGCAGACCTGTGGTGCCAGTTTGGATGGCCTTCCAGGGGTGGCATAATACATGCTGCAGCCCCTGGTAGGCCTCTGAGGTACCTATGCCCTTGGTACATAGTATACCATATACTAGGGACTTATAAGGGCACTCCAGATTCCAATCAGAGATGTGCCTAGGGCACATGGAAACCTTTTACAGAGAAAGCAGATAGACTGGGGCCCTGAATAGCAGGATCCCAGTCCAACTAAGTCATAAACCAGCAAAACACCATAAAAAAGTGGGGGCAACCATATAGTCAGATTCCACCTTCCTACACCGAAGAGGATGAGGATGAAGCCCTGGCCTCATTTGAGAATGATGGGGAAGATGGTGAGGGCCATAGGTCTGCATTCTTCCCCAGATCTCCTTCATCAGTGGGAAGTGACAGGAGGTGGTAGGAACCTTGAGGACAAGCTTGACCAAATCTCCTTAGAGGAGAGAAGGCTTAAACTTGAGAAGGGGAGACTAGCCCTTGAGGTAAGAAGAGTTAACTTGGGATCAGGCCCAAAGACGGTGGCAGCAAAAATAGTACAAGGGAGAAGGATGAGTCCTTTGACCCAAAGATCTCCAAAGGGTTTGTCCCCAAGTTTAGTGATGGTGATAACATAGACACATGGTTTGCAGCCTTTGAGAGGGTCTGCAAAATGAGAAGGATAGGTCATCAACACTGGGGCTCTCTACTTTGGGAGTTGTTCTAAGTAAAGGGCAGAGATAGCCTTCTGACCCTTCATGAGGATGTGGCTAAGTCCTTCAGGCATATGAAGGAGACAATCATTAAATGGTTTGGATTCACAGCAAAACCAGAGAGTTACTCTGACCTGTGTGAATTTTGCTTCTTTCTTCTTGTACTCCTGATGTTTCTATAGGAGAAGAAAAGACATTTCTTTAAATACCCCTCACCCACCAGGGTTGCCCCTAGGTGACATGCTTCATCATAGGGTTCTTCCCATTCCGCTGCAGAATGGGGCGTGCTACGACACACGGATATGTGGGAGCACTTGTGGTTTTATAACCTAATGAGAAGAAAAATAGGAGTGGGGGCTTTAAGTAAGGAGATTAAAAATACCTGGCTAGTTGGAGGAGAGAATCTTTATTGGTTCCTCTAACCAGTATGGTTAAACAAAGGGGGGAAAGAAGATAGATATAGGGGTAATGCCCGCGTGTTTCTTTGGTCAACTAGTTTCAAACCCTACCCCAAGGCTTTTCTTCAGGACCTAGGAAGGCTGATCCTTTATGCCACTCCTTCTGTCTTAAAGTTCACTGCAGTATGGTAAGATACCAGAAAAGGAATTATTGATAAATAAAAATATATTTTGATAAATACATATATTTTTCTATATACAGCACCAAATTGGTCTGTAATTTGAGAACCTGTAATTATATATATGGAAAAGAAGAAAGGAAGGAAAATTAAGTAGAGGTGAAAAAAATACAATGCAATAAGGCCATGGGAACCAGGGCCTCCTACAGAGGAAGGCGCAACAACAGAAGGAGATATGGGTATGGACATAGCAGCAACTGGGCACCAAATCAAGGCCCCCCACCATTTCCTGGACCACTTTACTATGGTCCTTTACCAACACACACACACACACACACAACAATTTCCCCCTTCCAATCCTTGGGACACACAACCTATGCCTTTTAGAAACTACCCCCAGAGTCACTATGAGCCTTTTTAGGATCAGGGCATGGACAACAAGGAGGGAGATTGAGAAAGAGAACTCAAATCCACTGGGCCCAGGAACAGGACCTATCCAGGGTCTCAACCAGGAGCATGACGAGCTCGAACAGCAATCTACCCGGTCCAAGCAACCAACCAGTTTGATTGTAAACTTGACCAATCTCACTCTCACCCAACCACAAATAGAAGTCCTTGAGAAAGGCGCTGGTTTTGTTCCTACAGCTAACCTGGACAAATTCAAATTATGCTGTGAGGTCAATGAATTCATAAGGAAACTGAAACTCAAAGCCTTTTTTTCTGACAAACCAAGAGACAGTGATTCACAAGGTGACACTGGTCTAAGAGTGAAATCATCCTTCATCCCCCCCCCCACTACAGCCATCCCAATAGAAATATCGGCCTTCAAATAAGCTGTTGTGAAAGACAGAGGGGATATCGATCCTGCAACATTCAGCACCTCTCACAACACAACCAGGGAACAGAAGCACGCAATCAAACAGTTCTTGGAAAATAAGAACTTGGTGATAAAATAGGCAGATAAGGGTGGGTCGTGGTCATCCAGACCGCGGAGGCATACCGGATGGAATGCCTCCGGCAACTTAATGACGCTCGGAACTATGAACCACTAACTCAAGACCCTACTGAATCACTTAGAATCCACGTAGTACTCATAACTAAAGAAGCCCTAATATATGATTGGATATCTAAGAAAGAAAGTGAGTTCCTGGTCAACAACAATCCCGTCACCCCCTACTTTTACACAATTCCAAAGATACACAAGAGCTTGGATCGTGTCTGGGATACGATCTATTCTTGAACCCTTATCAAGGTTTGCAGATGCCTTCCTTAGGCCTATAATACGAGACACTGGCACATACCTTACAGACACCAAGGATGTGCTGAGACTCCTGAAGGACATAACTTTCGACCCAGACAAACAACTGCTAACAGGACTGGACATTGAGAGTCTATATACCAGTCTCCCACACATCGAGACTCTCAACATCATCGAGGATGTATTTTTTTAAATAGACTGGGAGTACCAAACCCTGCGCAATATATTAACGGAATGTTGCAAATGGGCCCTAACAGCAAATTTCTTCAAATTTGAGGATACTCTGTATCTACAGAAAAACGGGACCAGTATGGGCAGCACATTCGCGCCCAGCATAGCAGGTCTCTACGTACACCATCTCGAGACACATAACATCCTGTGTGCCCAGAACCCATATATCGTGCATATCACACTTTGGAGAAGGTACCTTGATTACGTGTTGGTCATTTGGCAGGGTGATGAAGAATCAGCTAATGAGTTTCTACTTTGGCTTAATAGAAATTCACACACACAGTGTCAAGAACTGATTTGGTTTTCCTTGACTTAAACATCTTTCAAGAGGAAGAGGCTCTGAAAGCTACAACTCATTTCAAACCCACAAGAAAAATTTGCTTCCTCCCCTTCGACAGTTTTCATCCGAGACACCTTAGCGAAAACCTCCTCTTCGGCCAAGTCTTGCGGCTAAGACGCAACTGCACCAAACTGAGCAACTAAAAAAGGCAGGCGGAAGGCCAGGCCTCTAAGTTAGAAGCACGAAACTAGCATCGTAAAATTGTTTCCAAAGCAATGAAACGAGCTAGGAATAATCACAGGGAGGCACTACTGGAAATTCCTTACCGAAAGATAAAGAAGATTGGCCCAAATGCATCAATACCTACAGCATAGCCTCAAACCAAGTTAGCAAGATCGCCAATAAGCATTGGTGCATACTGAACAGTGGAACCACCAACTTTCCCAAACCCATGTTCTCGCATAGGAGAGGCCTCAGCCTAAGAGACATGTTGGTACATACACGACCACGCACAAACAACGAAATAAGACCTAATCAAGGTTTTATCACTCCGATAAAAGGACACCACCCTTGCGGAAACTGCAGTGTCTGCCACTTGACTAAGGCAACCAGAATACTCACATTCAATAACAACACGACATGGGAACTGCGACAGTTTACCAACTGCAACTCCCAATCAGTGACATACATGATCACATGTCCCTGTAACCTGCATTACATAGGGATGGCCAAACACAAGGTAAAAAGTAGGATCTGTGAACATCGCAGTAATCTGCAATGTGGCCACGCTACCACAAAGTTATGAGCTCACTCACTGTCAGCAAAAACACACTGCCAGTAACCTAAAATGGGTAATCATTGAACAACTGAAACAAGACGCACAACTGTTCGAGAAAGAGCAACGTTGGGTCTTTAGACTCAAGACACATATAGGTGGTCTTAATGAAAACATTGTCTGGAGTCAAGTCACATGATTTCCCTTTTGTACCTTAGACGGTGCCCTGGGACAACCCACCGTCAGCGCATTTTGCATCTCCCATGTCCACATCTATGTCTCTCCCTATGCTTTTTCCACATCAGACTCTTGGACTGACCTATTTTTTACACCGATTATAACTCAGCTCCCCACAGATATATATTAAAATTGTCATATGTAAGCACTTTTGAGCTCATTTTTCCAGCTGGTGTTACAAATAATACACCGCTACACAAACGATTGTTTTTCAATGAAACGTTTTTCCTTTGCAACACATGTCCTCAGAACCTCGTATCCTTCACCTGAGTGTTGCCACTACCGTTAGTCTCGGTACGGCGCACCACCTTGTGGCTCCTCTCGTTTTTCCAGCAGGTGTTACTAGCAATGCACTGTCATTGGTCCCCATTTTACAACACATTTTTTCATCCCTCTTGAATTTTTTTGTCCCTCTTGCATTCTATAATTTTAGTTTTTATCACTTTCAAGTTTTTCAATCTATCAAAGCGTACAGAGATCAGCCAACCGCAGACGCGAACCCACATATGTGGGATCGCATACCAAGGCTCTGGAGCCTTTGCGAGCGGCCATTTTTGCACAGGTCAGCGTCCTAGTCTCTTGCCAGCATGAGGACGCCAACGTCAGCCCAGCACAGAGATGATTTAATCTCTAAGGGCCCCGCCCAACGGCACCATCGGAGCCACAGGCAGGTTGTTCCTTGAAGTGAGAGAGCAGCCTTGATGAAGTAAGTCAATGCTGCCTCCGCCCTCGTACACTTTACATTATCATTTCACATCAGTGATACTATGTGTCTCTCCATGCAATAGAGTGTGACTACAGGCATCCCTCTACCCCCTATCGGACTCATGGTGCCTAATTTAGGCTGACTATATGAATGTATCTTTATAACTTATTTTTAATAGATCTGGTATTGTTACGTGTGTCCTACACTTCATTGCTTTATGGTATCACTAGACGTGCTCACCTTTTTAGAGATAATTGCATACCACATTTTTCCCCACCATGGTGCATTATACACACATCAGCACTATGACCACTAGACCATATTGCATTGTGTTTTATTTTGCCTCTATTTAATTTTCCGTCTTTTCTTCTTTTCCATATATATAATTACAGGTTCGCAAATTACAGACCAATTAGGTGCTGTATATAGAAAAATATATTTATTTATCAAAATATATTTTTATTTTTCAATATTTCGTTTTCTGGAATCTTACCATACTGCAGTAAACTTTAAGACAGAAGGTGTGGCATAAGGGATTAGCCTTCCTAGGTTCTGAAGAAAAGCCTTGGGGTGGGGCTTGAAACAAGTTGACTAAAGAAACATGGGGACATTACCCCTATATGTTTCTCCCCCCCCATGTTTAACCATACCAGTTAGAGGAACCAATAAAGATTCTCTCTTCCAACTAGTCAGGTATTTTAAATCTCCTTACTTAAATCACTCACTTTCTTCTCATTAGGTTATAAAACCACAAGTGCTCCCACGTATCTGTGTGTCATAGCACGCCCCATTCCACAGCGGAATGGGAAGAACCCTATGATGAAGCATGGCTCCTAGGGGCAACCCTGGTGGGTAAGGGTTATTTAAAGAACTTTCTTTTCTCCTCCTATAGAAACATCAGGAGTACAAGAACAAAGGAGCAAAATTCACGCAGGTTAGAGTGATTCTCTTTGGTTTCGTTGTATGATATTGTAGAGGACAAGTCCTCACTGTAACCCCACCTCCTCTACCTCTCCTATTGTTGTTCATATATGGGTTTGGATTCACCACAGATGAGTTTAGACTGAAGTTTAGGGACACCCATAAGGCCAGACCCAGACATGGATGGACTTTGTAGACTGTTCAGTCAAAGCACTGGAAGACTGTATAAAAGGCAATGAGGTGGACACATATGATGGGCTCTATAATTTGTTTATGAAGGAGCACACTTTGACAAACTGTGTCCCAGACAAGTTACACCAGTATCTGGTAGATTCATCTCTTTCAGGTCGCAGAGAGCTGGCTAAGAAAGCTGATGAGTGGGCAAGGACAAGAGTACCCAATCAATCACAGGGGGGGTGATTCCAAGAAGGGGGGATTAGGTCCACAAAAAGCAAAGGAGGGAGGTGGTAGACCCACCAAAGAGATTCCCTCAGGACCCCAAAATGCTAAACAAGAGGAGACTAGAACCCACCCCGAGGGGTACCCTAGGCATAGGTGGTAAAGGAGTCCCCAGGGCTGCAACACAGTTTTGTGCCACCCTGGGTGACCTAAGCAAATTACTGACAGCAGGCCTGCCATTGCAGACTGTAGGAGCAGTGCCAATTGCTCAAACTCGACTGTGCCCTCACCATGTGTGGCATAGTCAAATGCACTGCTTTTAGCATATGTCAGTCACCCCTAGAGAAGACCTCCTGTGCCGAGGAGGCAGGGTGCAGTATATTAAGAGTTTAGACATGTAAGTGCAAGCTTATATCTCTCTATTGTGTCTTTACCATTAAAGTACACCATAAGCAATAGGCGGTTAATAGGATAACATCGGACTTGCACCTGGGTTGCTAGGTCCCTTATGGTACCACCTAAATATGTCAATTTTGGTGTCAAACAACATGCCTTTTCCCCCTGACACAAATCTGGTGTTCAGGGAAAGCTGGCATGCACCCAAGAAGCACCTTAGAGGGTATACACCTGGTTGCCCCAGCTTCATTGTGGTCTGGCTGACCAGCCCAGATTTTCCCACACCTGCTGCCACCAAGACAGGGTTCTGACCTCCTGCCAGGCAGTGTGATCACTCCCAGAGTCAGAAACAAAGGCTGGGTAGGAAGGAGGTCCCACTTCTCTCCTCCCCAGCAGGCTAGTGAATAGGCACATCAGGATGGTGAGCTTCAAAGGCTACACCACCTTTGATATGCATCTGGGCTGTCCCCCTGAGAAGGAAACAACCCTCACCTTGTCTCCTGTGCATTTGCACCTGGGCAAGAAGGAAATTGGCTATGCAGGAGGTGTACAACCCCAGGAAGACTGGTCACACCTCTAGGGTGGACAGCCTGGCCTGTTCCACAAAAATTGAATTCTGCTATTTTTAAGAGGGCAGAAATAGTGTGTTCTAGGTAGAAAAGGTGACCTACATCATTGGATGTGGTCACCTCAGGGGTGGACTATCTTCAGGGACTAGTTACCCACTAGGTACTAGCTCCCATACCCCTAACCCCCCAAAATCTAGGATTTAAGGGACCCCCCTGACTCCAGAACCTCAGATCTGAACAACTTACTTCAAAGAATGACCAAGAGGAGACCAGTGTCGACGACAACAGGACTTTGCCCCCCAGCACAACCCAAAAGAGGGATAATTTGTCCCTGAGGTAACAGACTTGGAACTGAGGGAATGACCCTCGTCCTTGGCTAAAACTCAACACTCCCAAAGAGAGGGACCCATGTAGAAGCCAGAAGCACCCTAAGGGCCTTATTCTGAGGACCGCGAAATTCTCGCGGTGGCGGTCTGACCACTGCCACCACTGCAGGTCCGCCCACCGAATTTCAAGTGTGGTGGTTGAACCGCCACAGGACTGCCACCTCCGCCGGGATCCATGATCCTGAAGTGGTGGCGCAGCGGAAAGGGGCAGGAATATGCTGGCGGTACAGCTGCAGCACTGCCGAGCATATTCCGAGTTGCATGTCCACCACCCATTTCATGGCAGTGAGCCCACAATGAAAAGGGTGGCAGATATGCAACTAAGGGGGCACTAACAGGGTCCCCTGCTGCTTCTGGGGGCACATGCGGGGGGCACATGCGAGGGGAGTGGCATGCACAACATGGGCCATGCCACAAAATGCAGGAACGTGCTGCAGGCGCTGTCACGGCGGCGGTCTTCTGTTAAGGCTCTCCTATGAGCATAACACAGCCTTTGCCATGAGACTGCCGCAGCACCGCCCACCAGCTCTGAATTCAACTCAGAATCCAATGAGTGGGTGCACTATGGGTTTGGCAGTCCTCCAGCCAGTGCAGCGGTGGGGGTGTTGCAGGAAGACTGCCAAACTTGTAATCTCCCCAAAGTTTCACCTGGACTAGTGGCAGGTTAAAACACTCACCAGATCCAAAGAATTGCTGGCCATTGGGCCTTCCAAGGGATCACCCAAATCCAGGTGGTGGAGTGCATTGTGGGAGTTGTAGTCTCACCTGCCCTGAAGCCTCAGGCCGATACGTTACTCCCCTGGAATCAGTGAAGTTCCAGATGCTTTTGATTGTGCTTACCACTGCCAAGGCTTGTTGGTCACCAATCCAGTAACCGACCCCCACACTTGACACTGCATCTACAGAGAACACCATTCAACCATCATCTGATGTCAGCAGCTTTGTAGCTGTTGTGTTTTTGCATTTTGTTTCTTGCAGCACAGTGTAAGTGGTAAAATAAGCACCATCTGTGGCTTCCTGTTCAGCACCAAGGACAGCCAGAACAACTCTGCACTCAGACCCCCCGGGCTAGGTAAAATTGATCTGACTGTCGTGGCCTGGTCCTGGGGCCCGCATGACCTTTTCGCTCTAAGGGTTCCAAGTATCTCAACCTGCAAGTGACTGATTGTCACTAGTGTATTTTGCCATTGACCGCAATGTCATTTTGTCTATGTATTTTACTGCACTAATTTAATATTGCTTCAAACATCTACAACTCCGGTTATATGTATGCTATTCCGCTCGCTTTGATGTCTAAATGAAAATAAAAATACACTCTATTTTTATAAACTGGTGTCGATTTCTCTCGAGTCGTGTCAATTACTTATCGTCCATGTTGGTATTTTGACATGCTTAGCACATGTTCCTCTAGTAAAGCCGGACTGCTCTTTGCCACTCTACCAGGACTTAGCTAAGAATTTATTAGTGTGAATCCAAGGACCATCTTTGGGGTATTGTGATAATATTACATGGTGAGGCTACCCAGCCATACCGCATAATAGTCCACTTTCCTACAATGGCTGTTTTATCTATATTTTAGGCTATTTGCCAGCACAATAGAGAATTGATTGAATCACCTAAAAGTCTTGTAGGAGACAAAATGGTTGCACCTGAGTGGATGTGCGCATATGACCGATGGGCGTTGTGTAAAGCCGGACTGTAGCATAGCAGGTGAACCAACTACTCTTTTTTGTAGTCACACAGTCTTCAACGTACGATATTGGTGAGCGATTTCCAGCTGATGTTCAACTCTCTTATTGGAAGGGGTACAAACCTTGCCCATAATATTAATTCTAGGCAGCGTTTGCCCAGTGCATGCTGCAGATACCGTTGACTAGTCTGGGTTGAGTAGGATGTTATTGGGGCATATGTGCCTTTTTCCAATAAGGCCTTGATATCGGTTTCTCATGGCAGGAGATTCAGTTGCTTTTTTATGGCAATTTTGATGGCAGAGTAAGAGATAATGTTTTCAGCCCAGTTTTCTAAGGCTAATTGTAGCTTCTCCAATGCTGTATTTAGATAGTTATCCGATGGGTTTCTCCCAGATGTGAAAATCATTTTGCCATCAATTTTCCGATAGTTTCACTGTCCACCTATGTAGCAGTCCGCCCACTCTACTTAAATGTTGGCGGGCCTATGCACAATAGTCCATCAAAGTACCACCATCTCTGCCAGAATTTTCCTCCAGCGCCATAGGCAAAAGTGGCTGTCAGGGAGTTTAGCCAAGATTACGGCCAGGCTAATCACGATGTGCCTTTCCATCCAGGAAACTGTGGCAGTGGTACCTCCAACGTTGAGTTGGCAGAATCGAAGGAAATGAGGTAGAACCTTAACTTTTTTTTCGTTTCCAACTTCCGTTTCCGTTTTGTACACCATTGTTCAAGTCCTTCCTTTGCTGCTACTACTTGACCACAACGCTAATCCACTCCGTTGTTGCCGGGATCTAAGGTAAGCTTCTTTTTCCCTATTTTTACTATGAATTGTGTGTCACCATTTGCTTTGGCCTCGTATGTTTTTACATTGCTCTTACATGCAATTTGTTTCGTATGTGTAATGCAGTGGTGTTCATATTGCAACTTATTAAGGTAAAATTAACACACCTATATTGACACTTAAAAAACATATTTGTTTGTTGTGGTGGTTGTGGGTGTTGTGCTGTGGTGCCTGTGGTTGTGCATTCAATAGTGTGTGTATGTTGTTTGTGTGCTATGCTATATATAACAAAAGTGGCATAACACATTACCTACAAATATTTTTGAAGCAAACACAACATATATGTGTAGTGACACATTAATAAGTAGTACTTACCATTTTCAACTCCACCAGGGACTCACTCCGTCAGGAATCCACTGCTAGGACAATGCCAGCACAACAGGGAAATCGAAATAGACTTGGCACAAACCTGCCGGCCTAACGGTGATGGAGTACTGTTAGCCAGCAGAAGAGTCCTCTGCTTTGATGGAGGTGCACTGCTTACGCAACGCTGAACACTCTGTTGATGCGGACGGCGGTTCAACCATCCCACATCTAAATGAGGCGGGCGAGACACCGTCAGCTCGACGGAGTACTTGTAACCGCCACCAGAGAGGGTTGACGGGAGTCCCACCAAGTTCTAAATCAGGCCCTTACTCTTCTAAGATGGCAATCCATTTCAATTTGTTATATGCACTTGGTTCACCATTTTTTATGTCTTGGACTTTTTATGAATTGATATCAGGGCGTTGGTTGGGAAACAGCCTTTACCACGACGTCAGGACCACGATTGCCTTTACAACGAAGACTTTACAATGAATGCATCTTTACCATGCATGTCTTTACAACGCAAGTCTTTGCAATGAATATACCTTCACCACGCATTCCTTTACCACAAAAATGTAAGTATGTAGCAGGTATGTATAAGGTCTTTATATATATATATATATATATATATTATCTACTGGCGGTCGCCAGTAGATAGTTATAGTTAGGACATATTTTCCATAGGAAATCCGCAACATTCTATTTGAAATAACTCTTGCGTCGGTTGACGAATCTTCGCGAAATTTTCAAACTTTATGGCCCGCTCCGGTCCGCTCCTACCCTGAAAGTTTCGGGGTGATTCGTCAAGCATGGGCCGAGAAAAAGGGGGGTCCCAAAACGTGTTTTCCCATTCATTTTCCCATAGGAAACTTTAGCCACGGCTACAGCCCGAACTGCTGAACGGAATTACACAAAATTTGGCAAAGAGGTAGTTCTTGGTTCAGAAAGAACCCTTTTTGTTAAATGGTGTAAATCCGTTCAGTAGTTGCGGAGAAATTAAAAAATAAGAGTAAAAATCAATTTCCCATAGGAAACTTTATGCAAGGCTACAGCCTGAACTGCTGAACGGAATTACACCAAATTTGGCAAAGAGGTAGTTCTTGGTTCAGAAAGAACCCTTTTGTTAAATGGTGTAAATCCGTTCAGTAGTTGCTGAGAAAATCAAAAGTAAAAACACATATATATCTGGGCGGAGCCTAACCACACATGTCATCGTGAGATCTGATTGGCTGTCAGCACTTCATCCTGGAATTGCTGGCAGCCATCTTGGGACCAATATAAATGATAGTACCCCATTGAAATGCATTGTAGTGAATCGAAGATTTTGAGGGTTACCAAAAGGAGAACTATAAAGGGTGATAACAGACTTTAGTTACATTAGAATTCATTTGTTGATGGTACCATACTAATTTCAGGAATTGTGGTGTGTTCTAAGGTGATTTTACCCTGTGAAAAACCTTCTGCTGGGATATCATGAATCATGTTTGAGAGAAAACTATTTTCACATGCTTGTCCCATAGAGTTTTGGAAGGTGCTCCAGAAGCTAAAATGAGAGCATATTTTCTGTAAATTCACATTATCTTTCTCAGTCATGTGAGAATGAAGTCTGACATTCTCTGTAAAACATGTACATCCAACAAGGGCAGAGACTGTCAGTTGATTCCTTTGTGTTCTACTGCAGCTTCCCAGAGTGTTCTAAAGAACAACTAGAGTGCTAACAGCCTTACTTATGACAAAAGTATGGCACACCTGAAGCCATCTTGATTGGAATAAACTGGTAACACTTAAAACATTTAATTTAAAAAGGAACAAAATGATGGGGTTCATCTTGTCATAGAAATTATGGTTAGTGCTCTGGAAAGAAAAATTAGGACATGTTTCAAGTGTGATCTCAAATATCTTCCTGTTATATTTCAACAGGAGCAGCCTGTCAGTTGATGCCTTTGTGTTCTACTGCAGCTTCCCAGAGTGTTCAAAAAGAACAACTAGAGCGCTAACAGTCTTACTTATGACAAAAGTATGGCACACCTGAAGCCATCTTGATTGGAATAAACTGGTAACACTTAAAACATTTAATTTAAAAAGGAACAAAATGATGGGGTTCATTTTGTCATAGAAATTATGGTTAGTGCTGTAGAAAGAAAAATTAGGACATGTTTCAAGTGTGATCTCAAATATCTTCCTGTTATATTTCAACAGGAGCAGCCTGTCAGTTGATGCCTTTGTGTTCTACTGCAGCTTCCCAGAGTGTTCTAAAGAACAACTAGAGTGCTAACAGCCTTACTTATGACAAAAGTATGGCACACCTGAAGCCATCTTGATTGGAATAAACTGGTAACACTTAAAACATTTAATTAAAAAAGGAACAAAATGAGGGGGTTCATTTTGCCATAGAAATTATGGTTAGTGCTGCAAAAAGAAAATTTAGTGCATGTTTTAAGTGAGATCTCAAATCCTCTTCTATTTCATTAGAAAATTCTGACATGCAGACTGAAACAATCACTTTCAATACCAGCAGTAGACTTCCAGTTAACTCCTTGGTGAGCAGTAGCTTTACTACAGTGATCTAATGAACAACTAGAGTGCTAACATTCTGAATTTATGGCAAATGTGTGACACATCTGAATGCCTTCTTGATGGAATCAAAGTAAAAACTGAAAGCATTTCCTACTGAGGAGACCGCAGTAAATGAGGAAATTAGGAAACTTCATAACAAAGAAGTCTTCCAAGATGGCCACCAGTGAAAAAAGAGCCCAAATGTAGCACAAATATTACCCAGATGTAGCCCACATATAGCCCAATGACAAAAGTGTGCAAAACACTTTTTATTTTTAGTTTTTTTGCAGTTTTATGTAGTGCAGACTGGTCAGGTATTGGAGCGTTGCATCTTAAAACATGACCCCCTACATTACAAAAACACCACTGCACTACCCTAAACCCTAAAACACTACCCCCAGCACGACCCCCTACACTACACAAGCACCACTGCACTATCCTAAACCCTAAAACACTACCCCCAGCATGACCCCCTACACTACACAAACACCACTGCACTACCCTAAACCCTAAAACACTACCCCAACACCACTGCACTAACCTAAATCCTAAAACACTACCCCCAGCATGACCCCCTACACTACCCAAACACCACTGCACTACCCTAAAACATGACCCCTACACTACACAAACACCACTGCACTACCCTAAACCCTAAAACACTACCCCCAGCACGACCCCCTACACTACACAAGCACCACTGCACTATCCTAAACCCTAAAACACTACCCCCAGCATGACCCTACACTACACAAACACCACTGCACTACCCTAAACCCTAAAACACTACCCCAACACAACTGCACTAACCTAAATCCTAAAACACTACCCCCAGCACGACCCCCTACACTACCCAAACACCACTGCACTACCCTAAAACATGACCACCTACACTATACAAACACCACTGCACTACCCTAAACCCTAAAACACTACCCCCAGCACGACCCCCTACACTACACAAGCACCACTGCACTACCCTAAACACTAAAACACTACCCCCAGCACGACCCCCTATACTACACAAACACCACTGCACTACCTTAAACCCTAAAACACTACCCCCAGCACGACCCCCTACACTACCCAAACACCACTGCACTAACCTAAATCCTAAAACACTACCCCCAGCACGACCCCCTACACTACCCAAACACCACTGCACTACCCTAAAACATGACCCCCTACACTACACAAACACCACAGCACTACCTTAAACCCTAAAACACTACCCCCAGCACGACCCCCTACACTACACAAGCACCACTGCACTACCCTAAACCCTAAAACACTACCCCCAGCACGACCCCCTACACTGCCCGAACACCACTGCACTGCCCTAAACCCTGAAACACCAGCCCCTGCACGACCCCCTACACTGCCCGAACACCACTGCACTGCCCTAAACCCTGAAACACCAACCCTAGCACGACCCCCTACACTGCCCGAACACCACTGCACTGCCCTAAACCCTGAAACACCACCCCTTCACGACCCCCTACACTGCCCGAACACCACTGCACTGCCCTAAACCACCACCAGCACGCCCCTACAATGCCCGAACACCACTGCACTGCCCTAAACCCTGAAACACTACCCCCAGCAAGACCTCCTACACTGCCCGAACACCACTGCACTGCCCTAAACCCTGAAACATCACCCCCAGCAAGACCTCTACACTGCCCGAACACCACTGCCCTAAACCCTGAAACACCACCCCAGCACAACCCCCTACACTGCCCGAACACCACTGCACTGCCCTAAACCCTGAAACACCACCCCCTGCACGACCCCCTACACTGCCCGAACACCACTGCACTGCCCTAAACCCTGAAACACCATCCCCAGCATGACCCCCTACACTGCACGAACACCACTGCACTGCCCTAAACCCTGAAACACTACCCCCAGCAAGACCCCTACACTGCCCGAACACCACTGCACTGCCCTAAACCCTGAAACATCAACCCCAGCAAGACCCCTACACTGCCCGAACACCACTGCCCTAAAACCTGAAAAACCACCCCCAGCAAGACCCCCTACACTGCCCGAACACCACTGCACTGCCCTAAACCCTGAAACACCAGCCCCAGCACGACCCCTACACTGCCCGAACACCACTGCACTGCCCTAAACCCTGAAACACCACCCCTGCACGACCCCCTACACTGCCCGAACACCACTGCACTGCCCTAAACCCTGAAACATCACCCCCAGCAAGACCCCCTACACTGCCCGAACACCACTGCCCTAAACCATGAAACACCAGCCCCAGCACGACCCCCTACACTGCCCGAACACCACTGCACTGCCCTAAACCCTGAAACACCACCCTCAGCACGACCCCCTACACTGCCCGAACACCACTGCACTGCCCTAAACCCTGAAACACCAGCCCCAGCACAACCCCGTACACTGCCCGAACACCACTGCACTGCCCTAAACCCTGAAACACCAGCCCCAGTAAGACCCCCTACACTGCCCTAACACCACTGCACTGCCCTAAACCCTGAAACACCACCCCCAGCAAGACCCCCTACACTGCCCGAACACCACTGCACTAAAGCCTGAAACACCACCCCCAGCAAGACCACCTACACTGGCCCAACACCACTGCACTGCCCTAAATCCTGAAACACCACCCCCTGCACGACCCCCTACACTGCCCAAACACCACTGCACTGCCCTAAACCCTGAAACACCACCCCCTGCACGACCCCCTACACTGCCCAAACACCACGGCACTGCCCTAAACCCTGAAACACCACCCCCAGCATGACCCCGTACACTGCCCGAACACCACTGCACTGCCCTAAACCCTAAAACACCACCCCCAGCATTACCCCCTACACTGCCCAAACACCACTGCACTGCCCTAAACCCTAGAACACTACCCCCAGCACGAACCCCTACACTACCCAAACACCACTGCACTACCCTAAACCCTAAAATACTACCCCCAGCACAACCCCTACACTACCCGAACACGACTGCACTGCCCTAAACCCTCAAACACTCCCTCCAGCACGACCCCCTACACTACCCGAACACCACTGCACTACCCTTAACCCTAAAACTCTCCCCCAGCACGACCCCTACACTACCCGAACACCACTGCACTGCCCTAAACCCTAAAACACTCCCCAGCACGACCCCCTACACTACCCAAACACCACTGCACTGCCCTAAACCCTAAAACACTACCCCCGCATGACCCCCTACACTACCCAAAGACCACTGCACTACCTAAACCCTAAAACACGACCTCCTACACTACACAAACACCACTGCACTACCCTAAACCCTAAAAACTACCCCTACACTACACAAACACCACTGCACTACCCTAAACCCTAAAAACTACCCCGGCAGTACCCCTACACTACCCAAACACCACTGCACTACCCTAAACCCTAAAACACTACCCCCAGCAGTACCCCCTACACTACCCAAACACCACTGCACTACCCTAAATCACTACCCCCAGCCACGACCCCCTACACTACCCAAACACCACTGCACTACCCTAAACCCTAAAACACTACCCCCAGCACGACCCCCTACACTACCCAAACACCTCTGCACTACCCTAAACCCTAAAACACTCCCCAGCACGACTCCCTACACTACCCAAACACCACTGCACTACCCTAAACCCTAAATCTACCCCCAGCATGACCCCCTACACTACACAAACACCACTGCACTACCCTAAACCTAAAACACTACCCCCAGCACGACCCTCTTCACTACCTAAACACAACTGCACAATTTGTTACAGGCGTTGCAACGCAGGCCTGTGGTGCTTACTGGAAGTACCTAATGGGCTAGTTGGGCCCCAGAGACCCTCAGGATTCAAGGTGACCTAATCCCCCAACTTAAAACGCACCACGGGGCGCGTTTGCACGGTGGTGAAGGGAGGGGGCGGGGCTTCAGGTGACATGTGCGCAAACACGCCCTGTGGTGCGTTTTAAGATGGGGAATTAAATCCCCTTCAATCCTGAGGGTCCCTGGGGGCCAACTAGCCCAACAGGTACGTCCAGAAAGCTCCACAGAGCTGCATTGCAGAGAGGTGCAAAAAGGGGCGTGGCCTCTGAACACCTCTCTGCAACGCAGCTCCCTGGCGCATACTGGAGGTACAGGGTGGGCTAGTTGGACCCCAGGGACCCTCATGATTCAAGGGGACTTAATACCCCAACCTAAAACGCGCCACGGGCGCGTTTGCACAGATGTCACCTCAGGCCCCGCCCCCTCCCTTCACCATTGTGCAAATATTCCTCTAAAATCAGCCGAACTACGAATTCCTATTTACTCACCTGTTATCAGGAGAGACCTCAGTGCTGCATCTTTCAGCCCAGTACTGATCCTGAAAAGTAATTTTAACCGTACTTACCAGTAACTTGAATTTCCTTCCATAGGCTAACATTGACTGGTTTCACTTGGAAATTCTTCTAAGTGTGGAGTTTTGGAACTTTATAATATTCCTCTAAAATCAGCCGAAATACGAATTCCGATTTACTCACCTGTTATCAGGAGAGACCTCAGTGCTGCATCTTTCAGCCCAGTACTGATCCTGAAAAGTAATTTTAACCGTACTTACCAGTAACTTGAATTTCCTTCCATAGGATATCATTGCCTGCTTTTTGCTGAAAAAGTCTGTGTCGATTTTTGAAACATACAAATATTCCTCTAAAATCAGCCAAAATACGAATTCCGATTTACTCACCTGTTATCAGGAGAGACCTCAGTGCTGCATCTTTCAGCCCAGTACTGATCCTGAAAAGTAATTTTAACCGTACTTACCAGTAACTTATATTTCCTTCCATAGGAATCCATTGTCTGGTTTTCAGCAGAAAAGTTTCAAAGTGTTGATTTTCACAAACTACAAATATTCCTTAAAAATCGCCTGTATGACTTAAACGCATTCTTTCAACTGTTTACAGGAGATGCACCAGTGCTGGATACAGGATCCACCACTGAGTAAGAAAAAGTAACGATAACACTACTTACCTGCTAAGTGAATTTCCTCCCATATGATAACATTGGTGATTCTATGTGAAAAAGTTTCTAAGTGTCAACTTTTAAAATACAATAATATTCCTTAAAAATCACTACTGTAACCAAAACGCTTTTACTCAACTGTTTACAGGAGATGTCCCAGGACTGAATCTAGGATCCAGTCCTGTGGTTAGAAAAGTAATCCATAAAGTAACTAATTGCATTTAACTAGAAATTCACATTGAGCTCAATGTTGCATTGTGTTTGAAATTTTGTTGCCCATTGCAACAACTGTAACTACTATACTTAAAAGTCTATTGCCTATTTGCAAAGTATTTAAACTAAAGTAATTCATTCTGAGAAAGTATATTTTGTAATGTAATTTATAATGTAATTACAATGTAATTTAAAAAATAAAATATGTAAAAATAAATAGTTTAAAAAAATGTAGTAAATCAGTATCAAAAAAATAAATATAACAATTAATACATTTAAAAATTGTCATTTACAAAACCTTTGAAATTCACTGAAAAAAACCATAGGTTTCAGACATGTTATAGTTAGGAATTAGCATTTAAAAACCTTTGAAATTCACTGAAAAAACCATAGGTTTCAGACACGTTATAGTTAGAAATTAGCATTTAAAAAACCTTTGAAATTCACTTAAAAACCATAGGTTTTAGGGACAGTTATAGTTAGTTGGACATTTCACTCGTACAAAACCATAGAAATTCCCCGTTATAGTTAGTTCAGCTAACTATAACTCGCGCCTCGCAATGCACTGCTGATGACGTCACATATTACATCACTCATGACATGGTCAGTGACATCACTGATGACATCACTGATGACATCTCAAATGACATCACTGATGACATCACTGATGACATCATCCACGTGATAATCTGATGCACCTCCTCACACCCTGATATAACCTTTGATACACCCACTCTAAATTACAGACTGCCATTCGCAAAACCATAGACACTCCAACACCAATAACTACATACCCACTCACTGATTCTTAGGTCTACACACACATCCACTCACTCACCCGTACAGTCACTCATACTTACGGTCACTCAGTACAGGACTATCATATGCACTCATACTCCTATATAGACACTCAAACACCGCCACTCATCCATAGAGGTACTCACACACCTAGTCAGTCATGCAAATAATTAAACACACTGCCATTTACTCACCTATACAGTTATACACACACCAGCTCACTTACTCATACAAATACTAGCACATTCTTACGCTCTTATACAATCACTGATACAAGCACACACTCATCCATACAGTCACTCTCACAATCACACACTCTTGCTTATAGCTATTTATATACTCCAACACACATATATACTGCCTTTCACATATGCAGTTACTCACACATGTACCACTGGGACATACATTCACTCACAAACACACTCTTACACACACTTACCCACCCATACAGTCTATCACAGATGCACTCTTGAAACCATCCACCCAGTGAATCACCCACTCACACATCTATGCACAGAGTCGCACACACCCCACCCACACAAACACTCAGGCACCCATACAGATACTCAGACAACTAATCAATAACTCATATAGACACTCATGTAGCTATTCACAAACCCATGCAGCCACTTACACAGCAATAGACAGACGGATACAGACATTCACCCAGTTTAGTCACTAACCCATGCATTCAGTAAGATACGTTTAATCACTCACTTATAGAGTTAGTCACGCACCTACTAAATCATCCATACAGACACTTATACACCCACTCATTCTTCAATACGCCTTTCCCTATAAATATTAAACATATTTATACTTTAAAGAAACACACAGTCACTGGATGATGTCATCAGTGATGTCATTTGAGATGTCATCAGTGATGTCATCAGTGATGTCACTGACCATGTCATGAGTGATGTAATATGTGACGTCATCAGCAGTGCATTGCGGGGGCGCGAGTTATAGTTAGCTGAACTAACTATAACGGGGGAATTTCTATGGTTTTGTACGAGTGAAATGTCCAACTAACTATAACTGTCCCTAAAACCTATGGTTTTTTAAGTGAATTTCAAAGGTTTTTTAAATGCTAATTTCTAACTATAACGTGTCTGAAACCTATGGTTTTTTCAGTGAATATATATATATATATCAACAATCACTGTGCCTTGTCGATTTCCCTTTCGCGGAAAGAAACGGATGCAAACCCAAGTTTGGGGCATGAAAGATTTTTATTTAATTTTGTTGCCTTCAAACCACCATGACTTCCACGACGCGTTTCGGCCTCGAAAGGCCTTGATCACATGACGCGCTTGTGAAGTCATTTTGCATATTTAAAGTGTTCAGTGCTAACACACGTGACTCAATAGACACAAAGGAAATACTTTACATACGATACGGCTCTGTTTGTGCAAAATCAGCAATAAATAGATAGAAAACATGGTAAAACAGTATAGTAAAATATAAAATCACATATATCTGAATAAATATGTAAAATTATATAAAAGACACTGACTACACTGCATACAATGATAAAATATGCTGCATTGTTAAAATACCATCTGGCACATGCATCAAGCTAGGATTTTGCGAGTCCTTAATAGCGAATATTAAGGATTCGCAATTAAGGATTCGCAAAATCCTATGCATGTAGGAATCGCTATAATAATAGCGATTCCTTCACATTCCTTATTTGCGACTCGCAAATTGCGAGTCGCAAATAAGGAATGGCTTCCCATTCATTCCTATGGGCCTACAGGCCCATAGGAATGAATGGAAATTGCGAGCGCTATTTGCGAGTACCAATAGGTACTCGCAAATTGCGCATGCAATTTCAAGGGTGCAGGGGTGTCAAAAGGACACCATGTTGCACCCCTGAAAGTGATCCGTGCACATATGTTGCGCACACACATGTCCCAAGGACATGTGTGTGTGTAACCTTCAACTTTGAAAAATGCACTTTAGTGCATTTCTCAAAGTTTTTGCAATTACCATGAGGTTCAACTTCATGGTAAATTGCGCCCCCTAGTAGTGAAATCGCTAATTTTTTTACTTTGTTGCATTGCATTTAAGGAATCTCAATTTGCGATTCCTTAAATGCAATCGCAATTTAAGTAATCACAATTTTGCGATTCCTTAAATTGCGATTTTTGCATTTGGGATGATGCATCCCAAATGCAAAAATTCAGATCGCAAAGGGGCAGATTCTGCGAATCTGCCCGTTTGCGACCCGATTTTCGGATGATGCATGGGGCCCCATGTTTCATAATGCATGTTCCACATTTCTGCATCTTATTCTTAGCGAAATGCATTTATTAACTGCCTCTATCTAATTAATTAATTGTAACATAAATATATGTTACAAACCCTATATTGGTGCTGATATGATGGGGTTCAATATTTTGAACTGCACATACTTAAGCCCAAGTGGACATAGGTATGATTATCCTGCTGTCTACTAAAGTGCTGAGTGAATAAAGTTCAGTGGTGCTACCCTGAGAACTAATTGTTCTTTAAAGTGACTATGTGCGCATGAAATAAATATTTACAATATTAAAAAATCATGTCATGGGCGTGGCGGAGGCGTCAAGATGGCGGTCGCACTCTAAGAGTGCTCCGGACCCCTCCATCATCCGCCTCGCATCCTACTGTCCGCGGCAGCCATCCGAACCTCATGCCTGCCTACAGAGGTTCCCTGTGACGAGAGCGCTGCTTGGATCCATTGGGCTGCCGGTTTTGGGCTCCTGGCGCCCTGTTCAGACCCCGACTCTCCGAGGCCCTGGGGCCACAAAATGGCGGCCCCCACCGCGACCCGCCAGTGAAAGCGGAGTCTTTGCCCTGGGGGTGCCGGGCAGTGTTGCACCTCCTGTACACGGCGAGATCGCCGTGACGACTGGCCTGGCTCCTGTGTGCTGCCCCGTCCGCCTGTTGGCTGATCCGGTGCTGTGACCTCCCCCGCGCCTCCCACGCACGATATAATGGTGCCTGGGCTCGCGGCCGGTGAGCCCGGGGGGCCTGCTCGCCGCCTCCTCCTGGCCTGGCCCACACAGAGGCGGCGGGAACGTGGTGAGCGAAGACCCAAGGAGATCCTTTCCAAGGCCAAGAGCGAGCTATCCTGAGGCTGGCCTCCTAGTTCTGCCAGCGGAGGCCGACCCGAGGCCCGGGGCCTGTGGACGCAAGACCGCCCGGTGAGTGGGGATAGACCTGGGGATTGGCTGCCGTATCGGGTAGCGGTGCGGGAGACCGGCGTCAGACCTCCCGATGCCCCCTCTCCCTCGCCAACCCTCCTCGCTCTCACCAGTGTCGTGGGCTCTTGAGAGCCATCGGTATTGTGGTCACTGTGTCCTCCTCTGTGCCCGGGGCTTGCCTGGTGGGGTGGTGGGAGGCCCCCCGTCGGCTGCGCATTTCGGGCAGCGGGGGTCCCCCCCCATGGATGGGTTCCGCCGGTCTCCCTCTCCTCCAGACCTGGCTTTCCTCACCCTCAATACTGGACGTGCCGGGGCCGGGCAGCCTGCGGATCCGGAGCGACAAGCCTCGCTTAGGCCTGCCACTACCAGCTGAGCCCGGGAGGGCCTGTTTCCCGCAACCTTGACTTGACCCATGTGGAGGCGAGGTGCTCCTTCATCCTCCTTCGGCCGCCACTTCGGGCGGCGGCGAAGGGCTCGACTGGCAACCTCCCTTTTGGGTAGGGCCACATCCGCCTCACACCCAGGCCAGCCCGTAATTCCAGGGGTGCCCCTCCAGTGACGAGGGTTCCCGGCGCCCGCGCCCCCCCAAATTCCGCGGGTGGACTGCAGCGGTGGGTTATCGCGCCGCCTCGGTGGTGACGCTCTACGCGAGGTGGTGGCCGGTCGGGCGGGGGGGAGATCGGCTGCGTGGTTCGGGCAGCGGGGGCTCCAGGGAATGGGCCCCACCTCCTTCCCTCAGCCGCTGAGGACGGTGAACCTGTGCACTATTGCCCTCTTAGCCTCACGAAGACCTCACCATGCCCCGATCCGACGCGGGGACTTGCTGCGGTGGACACCCGTAGCCCCCCGTTCAGGGACCCGCTCCTTCCCATCCTTGCTGTGAGGTTCCACTGACAGGCAGCAACCGAAGAGACTGTACCTACCCCCACCAGCTCTTCCAGCGGCGGCCTTCATTCACGTCTCGTGGCTCCTTGCTCCCAGGGGGTCACACAACTCCAGCCGGGGTGTATACCTGGCTCCAGTCTCCTCCGTCTGGCTCCTGAAGTTCGTGCCGGAGCACGATTTCGCCACCAACCATGGGAAGAGACAAGGCCTCCAAAACCGCAACCGCCCCCACGCAAACGAAGATGGACAGGTTCACCACTTCCGAGCAGGATCCCCCTGGGCAGGCGGACGGGGCCACTCCCCTTCCGGGAAAGGACCTAGCAACCATCCTCCAAGCTATCAGCGCCTCCCAGGCCTCGGTGGAGGGGAAGATCGGGGAGGTCAAGGTGGACGTGTCCCTCCTCCGGCAGGACCTCCGTAACGCCACGGCCCGAATAACAGAGGCTGAGTCCCGAATCTCCACTGCGGAAGATGATATCCTCCAGTTGAAGGAGCGGGTGGCCGCCCTCACATCCCACACCAAGGAACTCCACCGGCGTGCAGAAGACGCTGAAAACCGGGCGCGCCGCAACAACCTCCGCCTCGTGGGGTTTCCCGAAGGGGTCGAGTCGACCCAGGCAGCTACCTTTGTAGAGACTTGGTTCAAGGCATGGATGCCCAAAGACTCCCTCTCCACATGGTTCGTGGTGGAGAGAGCGCATCGGTCCCTCGCACCAAAACCACCAATCGGGGCCCCCCCTCACCCTATTATACTGAAAATCCTTAATTTCAAGGATAGGGACGCTATCCTGCGCGAGGCGCGCTCTCAGGGTCCCCTCAAATTCCAGAATCACAACATCATGGTGTTCCCTGACTACACCAAGGAGGCACAAGACCTACGCCGCTCCTACACGGAGATTAAAAAGAAACTGCGATCCTTGGGACTACAGTACCAGCTCCAATTTCCAGCACGCCTACGAGTGGTTTTGCAGGGTACTACGCAGTTTTTTGACTCGCCCCAGGCGGCCTGGACCTACTTGACGGAAGACTGGCCCCTCCGACTCCAGCGTAGCAGGTCTCCCCAGGCCCCGGGCTCTCAATCTACACGGCGGCGGTCACCTGGGCGCCAACGCCGGCGACACACGCAACCTCGCAGGAGGCGGCGGTCCCAGGCGGCATCACAAAGATCAACGAGCCTGGCTGCCCAGAGACTCCAAGACTCATCAAGCCCATCGGATTCTCCTCCTCGCCTCAGGCACCAATCATCTGGCGGTCCACCTACGGCCCAGCAGTTGTCTGCACAGCGTCTCTCCCCCGGGGAGGACTCGGACCTCTCCCGCAGCCCAGCTCTCTGAGGACCTTTTGGGAGCTACCAGTGGTGTAAACTTTCCAAGGGCGCATTCCGGCCCCACCGGGGCTCGGAGCCGTGGCAGAACTCTCTTTGTTCTCATTTTCCGTCTTTCTGCCGAGACACTGCATATCCGTCTATATGGAGGGGTCCTCCACGCATCTCAACCCGAGCGTTTTAGTTTGGTTCTTGTTCTATTAGGGGGGCCGACAGATGCTTCTGTTCCTGAAGTGTAGGGTGGGGGGAGTGGGCGGGGGAGGGGTTGGGTTTGTTCCTTTTTTCCAGTGGTTGTCGTTTCTTATTGTTTTGTTGTACCAGCACTCACGCGACACTTCATGCATGCGGCGCTTCACAGACACCCAGCCACACAGGCGCGAGATCCCTCACATATTCGCGACTCTCTGTGATGTCATGTTCTACCACTATGACCAGCTACCCCCATGACTGACATATCCATCCCAGGGGCCTCCCTTCATGTTCTGTCCTGGAACATTAACGGCCTCCTGGATCGACTGAAACGTATGGCTGTCTTACGCTATGCACAGCGCCTCAGGGTGGAGGTTCTCCTGCTTCAGGAGATGCACCTGATGGGCAATCACTGCCACTTCTAAGCACGCTACGGATATGACAGGGTATGGCACTCAGGCTTCGCCCGGGGCTCCCGCGGGGTGGCTGTCCTGTTGAAATGCACCCTTCCCTATGTGCTTACACGGGTCATCCATGATCCACAGGGAATGCTGGTGGCCCTTTGTGGCTCACTGAATGGTAATCCTCTCAACCTAGTGTCCATGTACTCACCCCTTTCGATGCTCACGACGACCTTGAAACACTCCACCAATTTGCTGACCTACTTGCCCTTGGGTTCCACTTTTATCGGGGGTGACTTCAACACAGTCTCCTCTTCGGACCTAGACACGACAGGCCCCCCATCCCACACGAGAATCACGCAGGTGAAACAATTAACGAACTGGTCCAAATCCCTGGGCCTTTGCGATGCATGGCGTACCTGGCACCCTCACATTAAACAGTTCACTCATACCTCTGCAGCTCACCACACGCAGGCGTGCATCGATGCGATCTTTGTCCCCTCGACCGACTGCACTATGATTCAGGACGTCCGTATCCTCCCCAGGGGTATCTCTGATCACTTTCCTGTGCTACTAAGCACGGGGGCTCCCCCCCCCTCGATGCGTCCGATGTGGAGGATGAATGCATGGTTCCTCCAGGATAAAGAATTCCGGAAGGCAGTGGGGACTGAGCTTAAGCAGTATTTCCAGACCAATGATGGGTCGGTGGCATCGCCGGGCACCCTATGGGAAGCGAGCAAAGCCACTATTCGGGGTTTCGCTAAGGGACAGCTCAAGCGCCAGCGGCAGGCACAACTGCAACAAATCACCTCGTGGGAGGCGCAGGCGCTAAGTCTCGAACAATCCCCGTCGACGACCGACGACACTTCCAAAGAGAGACAACTCGCTCTACTTCGCGCTGAGATCAAGCAGCTTTCGCTGGAGGCCGCCAAACTCCTCTGGAGGTCCTCCATGGCTAGAGTTTATGGTTGGGGTGACAAGAATGGTTTGATTCTCCATAGATTAGTCACCTTTCCCAGGGCGAACCGCATTATTCCTGAAATAATAGACCTCGACGGGTCCATACACCGATCCCCGGTGGCGATGGCTTGGTCCTTTGCTTCCTACTATTGCCAGCTTTACGCTGCAAGGACCCCAACATTATCACTGTCTGCCCTGCTAGAGGCTGGAGGCGTTCACCTTCCTCAGCTAGATTCAGCTGCTCAAGCAGATCTGGATCGCCCTATTTCCCGTGAAGAGATCGGGGAGGCGATAGCCCTCACCTCCTCGGGCAAGACCCCGGGCCCTGACGGTCTCCCCCAGGAATATTACGCCTTATATCGCGAGACCCTCGTCCCGCACCTCGCCGACTTGTTCGACGAGGCCGCTGAAACGGGTTCCTTCCCACCCGAGGCAGACATGGCCACCATCGTGGTTCTCCCAAAAATTTCAATCGCCCTCCTCGCGGTGTGCGGAATACCGTCCCATTTGCCTTATCAACACAAAGGTTAAACTTTACGCAGCGATTCTCGCCCAGCGGTTAAAGCCTTACGTCTCCATGTTGGTTCACCCGGACCAATGCGGGTTCATGCCCACGCGTGGTACCCAGCACTGTCTCCGGAGATTGCACCTGGCCCTGGCCCACAGTCACCTGCTCACCCCCTACTTAGCGCTCCTCCTCGTAGATTTTGAGAAGGCATTCAACTAGGTAGATTGGGGTACCTGGACGATGTGCTTGCCGAGATGGGTTTTGGTTCCCACTTTCGGGAGCTGGTTCGCGTCCTGTACGCCCACCCCCCAGCGTGAGTCCTAGTCAATGGGGTCCTGTCGGAACCCTTCCCAGTTCGTAGAGGAACGAGACAGGGATGCCCCCTCTCGCCTCTGCTCTTCGCTCTGGCGATGGAGCCCCTGGCGGCCCTGATAAGGTCCGACAGCGGGGTGCGAGGGTGGGAATGGCCCAAAACAGAGGTTGATAAGATCGCTCTCTATGCGGACGATGTCCTAATTTACCTGGCAGACCCCGTATTCTGCACTCCTTTGAGCAAACCTCCGGCCTCTGGCTGAATCTGGATAAATCGGTCCTGGTCCCTCTCCACCTGTCTAGAGACTGCTACGACTGGCAATCTAACATACCGCTACGACGCCAGTCTTTCAAGTATCTAGGGATATGGGTGACACTTCTCCCCGAGTTGGGCTGGTCCCTCAACGTTTCCCCGCTGGTGAAGAGGGCCAAGGCAGATCTTCAGAAGTGGCAATCCCTACCTCTGAACCCACTGGGGAGAGTCGCCCTGTTTAAAATGATGATTCTCTCCACGTTCCTTTATGTCCGTCAGAATACCCCGTTTTGCTTTCCGAGGGCCTGGTTTCGGGAATTGGACAGTATGGCCTCTAGGTTCCTCTGGGGGAAAGGGAGAGTTCGTATGGCCCTGAACCTATGTCGGATTTCCTCATTTGACGGGGGTGTGGGGATGACTCACCTATATCTGTACTATTTGGCTACGCGCTTGTTATCCATACACGACTGGATTAATGGGGGCTGGTCTGACCCGGCCTACCGGCTTGAATTGGGCGAGTTAGGCATGTCCGGCATCCAATCTCTGTTATACGGAGAGTCCATTCCATCCCGCCTACCAGAAGTGACGCACTGTTGGCTTGGCGAGCGGCATTGTGCCACACTCACTGGATGCGCAAACTGACTCAGTGCCCGCCTCTCTGGCATAGCACCTGGCTCCGAGAGGTTAGTGGACTGCAGGGTTTTAGATACTGGGACCTTATAGGGATTTCGCAACTGGGGGACATATGGGCGAGCGGCCATATGCGATCCTTCCACGACCTCCGCACTCGGTATTCCCTGTACCCGAAGCAACTCTACAAATACTTACAGCTGCGACACGCACTCCACGCGCACATCTCAGATGGCACACGGATCCCTGAATACAGCCCTCCCGAGGCACAGACTATGCTGGGGGACCTGGGGAAGGGGGGGTATCTCCCGCATCTACCGGACACTGGTCAACAACACCCCGACCTCGTTAGACCGGCTTAGAAGCCAATGGGAGGAGTGGGTGGGCACTTTAGTTGAGGAGGACTGGCGCGATGCTCTCATGGCACCCAAGACGGTCACCGTATCAGCTAGACTCCGTCTGGTTCAGCTGTACTACCTGCACACTGCATATTTGACCCCAGTACTCCTCTATCGGGCCGGTTTTTGCCCGACTGCTTCTTGCACCAGATGCGGCCACGTCCCGGCGGATTTCTTCCACATGGTATGGGCATGCCCCTGTCTGGCTCGGTACTGGGTTGATATTGAAGAGGAGCTTACAGTAATATTGGGGTGGGTGGTCCCTTATGATCCACGGCACACCCTCCTTGGCATTACAGATGGGTTGGATGGATCTCGAAACGAAAAATAATTTTTTAATACAGCGATGGTAGTGGCTAAGCGAGACATAGCGGCATCGTGGAAATGTCCCGATCCACCTTGCACCGGGAAGTGGCGGAGGGGGGTAGACTGGTGTGCCACGCAGGAGAGGCCCATGTACGAGGCACGAGGTTGTCCCAAAAAGTATCGCAGGGTGTGGGGTAAGTGGTTGGGGGCTTTGGGATAATCGAACAAGAGATGTTAGAAGCATGTCTATCTGTACTTTAAAGGTCCCAGATGCATGGATATTCATGCCAGTGGTTATAACGTGTCACATGTAATGTACGTTGCTGATTTGCTGGTGTTTTGTTCACTGTCAAAACAATAAACATTTGCATATAAAAAAAAAAAAATCATGTCATATATTAAGCATAATGCTTATTGCAGATGGGCGGACCTAATGGGAAAATATTGTGTGCAAACATACAAAAGAGAAGATAAGACGAAGAGAGAGAATAGAAAGAAGAAAAAGATAGAAAATGTTGAAAGAAAAGAAGAAACTTATGTCGAAATGAAAAAAAGGAGGAGATATAGGAAAAGATATCTTCAGAAAAGGACTAAAGATACATTTTAATTTCAATACAGGGTGGGAAAAGGAACGAGAGATAAAAATTATTACATCTTGTTAAATGTTCCTGCGCTTCGCTGCTTATGGGGTATGTTTACAGGTGGGTAAAGAAGTCTTCACTAGAATTATGACCGTTTGGTACCTTTGTGTCCAACTCTACAATATATCTGGTTTCTAGTTTACGTAGCTTGGATTCACGATTGCCACCTCTTCTCAGTATAGGGATGCTGTCTATTACGAAATATTTCAGATGGTCAAGATTATTTTCATGAATCTCTCTGAAGTGTTGGGCTACTGGATAAGAAGGATCAGAGTTCTTGATTGCTCTCATGTGCTGCAAAATCCTCTTGTGGGCCTGCAACTTGGTGCTACCCACATACTGCAGCCCACAAGAGCATTCCAGCACATAAATTACGAACTCTGTCCGACAAGTGAGAAATTTGGTGATTTTAACCGGTTTCTCACTGAAAGGTGTTGTGTAGGTAGTCCTATCCATACCGTATTTACAGGCCCGACAACTGTTACATTTCTTAAATCCCTTGCGAGTGGTTAACCAATTTGAGGAGGGTTTGATTTCAGGACAACTGCTAACTAAAGCATCTTTCATGGATTTAGATTTTCTGAAGTTATACATGGTTTCTTGGGTAGCAGTTTACCTATTACCGGGTCACTTTGTACCACTGGCCATTTCTTACTTATGATTTTACGTAAGCTGTTATGTTGTCTACTGTACGTTAATATCAGTCTCATTTGTGCATCAGTAGTTGTTATATTGGTCTTGGCTGTTGAATCAACAAGAAGATCTTGTCTCGATGCGTAGTTAGCTTTCATAATGGCACTATCAATGACTTGATTTGTATAACCACTAGCAATGAATCTGGTTTTGCTTTCAGATTGAGCCATCTTTAAATCAGATTCACTGCTGCATATGCGTCTGAGTCTCAACATTTCCCCATATGGAATACTACGGATGAGGTGTTGAGGATGGTTGCTTGAGGAATGTAAGACGCTATTGCCAGCAGTGGGCTTGCGATGTAAACGAGTCTCTATCTTCTGATTTTTAATGAACACTTGCACATCGAGAAAGTTTAATGTCTGGCTACTGATTGTAGCTGTGAATTGTAAGTTCAGGTTATTAATGTTTATAGCTTTGATAAAATCCTGAGCCTCTAATTCAGTTCCTTGCCAGATAATAAATAAATCGTCTATATATCTGAGCCAAGTTTTTACATGCTTATGAACTGCTTCCTTATGTTCCTTGTTCAACACCATTTCCTCCCACCATCCCATATGCAGGCAGGAGTAACTTGGGGAAAAGCACGCCCCCATAGCTACTCCTCTTATTTGTTGATAAGTTTGGTTTTGAAAAAGGAAGAAATTGTGCTCAAGGCAGTACATTATCATGGAGACCAGCATCTTGTTTGTGATGTAGAAGAAACATTGGTCTGGTGCCTAGGTAATATTCAACTGCCCTTGTGCCATCTTTGTGGTGGATGCTGGTATTAAGGGATGTTACATCCAGAGAAATTAACAGATCATTTTCTTTCCACTCGCATTTACTCAACTGTCTTAAAAAATCTCCGGTGTCCTGAATGAATGAAGGTAATTGTTTGACAAAATCTTGTAAAAAGAAGTCAATGTATTTAGAGGTATTTTCTAATAGACTTCCTTTGGCAGAAATAATCGGCCTTCCCGGTGGTTTTGTCACATTCTTGTGGACCTTAGGGATGAAATATATGTTGGGCATGACAGTGTATTCATTTTGAGAAATTTAAGTTCTTCCATACTCAATAACCCTGCACTCCCCCATGCATTCAATTTGGAGTAATATTCACTCCACGAGATCTTGGCTGTTTGGATAGTACTTTTCTTGTAGCAGTTGCAGTCGTTTATTTGTAGAGCTGCCTCTTGCATGTAATCCTGACGTGGCCAAATGACAATATTTCCCCCTTTGTCAGAGTTTCTAATAATAATTTGGTCGTTGTCTTGTAGTCTTTTAATGAGCCGATTGTATTCATAATGTCGATGACTCATTTTTTGTCGCGAATTTGTGGTTTGATTCTTTAATTTCTCAATCTCTGCATATATATATATACATATATTATCTACTGGCGGTCGCCAGTAAATAGTTATAGTTAGGACCTATTTTCCATAGGAAATCCGCAACATTCTATTTGAAATAACGTTGGCGCCGGTTGACGAATCTTCGCAAGCTTCCAACTTGTTGGGGCGCTCCGGTCCGCTCCTATCCTGAAAGTCTCGGGTGATACGTCAGCGGGGGCCGAGAAAAGGGGGTCCCAAACGCGTTTTCCTCATTCATTTTTCCATAGGAACCTTTAGTCGCAGCTACAGCCCGAACTGCTGAACGGAATTACACCAAATTTGGCAAAGAGGTAGCCCTTGGTTCAGTGTCGTGCCTTTTGCTTAAATGGTGTAAATCCGTTCAGTAGTTCCTGAGAAAATCAAAAGTAAAGTCACATATATATCTATGGCCGAGTAGGGTCCGCGTACCCTCCCGATCACGAGCTGCATGCTAATTGGCTGTCAACACTCCAAATCAGGAAGTGTTGGCAGCCATTTTGTCCCTCGGTAGAACCGAGGGACAGAAACAAGTGCGCAAAGCGCAAAAGGGGGCAGGGTAGAAACACCCTGACCCTCTAGGTCTGCTCAGGGGTCCCACAAGGACCCCTGGGCAGAAAAAGCATTTTTTTAAAAAAAAAATCGGCGGGATGCGCTTAGGGTGCGCGAATCTCGCCGAGAAAAAAAATAAATCGCAAGTGTGCAAACGCACAAAGGGGGCAGGGTAGAAACACCCTAGGTCTGCTCAGGGGGTCCCACAAGGACCCCCTAAGCAGAATTTTTTTTTTTTTTTTAAATCGGCGGGATGCGCTTAGGGTGCGCGGATCCCGCCGTAAAAACAAAAACGGCGCGGTCTCCCGCGCTCGATAGCACTTGCCCCCGGGTGGGCCAAGTCCCGGGGGCATGCGGGGGTGGGTTTATAGTTAATGGGGGGCCTCTATGGCCCTCAAGCCCCGGGGACCGCCACCCCCGGGGCTTTCTAATAAAAATGGTGAGGGAGGGCTCTGAGCCCTCCCGGAGCCCCGGGGACCGCCATCCCCCGGGGCTTCTTTTTAAAATTTAAAATACCTGTGTGGGGGCTCCAGCCTCCCACATGCCCCGGGACCGCCACCTCCCGGGCACTAACATTTTAAATGGGGGTCCGTTTCGGACCCCGAAGCCCCGGGACCACCACCTCCCGGGGCTTTGCAGAAGTGGGGAGGGGGTCGCGCGGCCCCCTCCTGGAGCCAG
This sequence comes from Calotriton arnoldi, assembly GCA_963921515.1. Taxonomy (NCBI): domain Eukaryota; kingdom Metazoa; phylum Chordata; class Amphibia; order Caudata; family Salamandridae; genus Calotriton; species Calotriton arnoldi. The sequence goes on from CAWUFW010023433.1 coordinate 71,755, forward strand.
TGATGGCCCTGGGGACCGCCACCCCCAGGGCCGGCTCCTGCAGTGTCCCGGGGTGCCTACCCCGGGACACTGTAGTTTGCTATGACAGGACGGGAGCCTCGCGGCTCCCGTCCTGTCATAGCAAACTGCTTTGGATATGGAGGCGAGAGCAGGAAACCTGCTCTCGCTCCAATATCCAAAGCAAATTGCTTTTCCACATGGGGAGCTGCATGTTAGCAGCTCCCCATGTGGAAAGCAATGCCGGCTCCCGCAGGACACGGGGAGCCGGCATGGTCCGTGGGGAGTTGGGGTCCCCCATGGACCCCAAAGGATAGGACCAGCCCCGGGGATGGGGTCCCGGGGCAAGTAGTGGCCCCCTCCCCAAAAAATAATAAAAATAATAATAAATAAAGGCCGGCCCCGGGGATGGGGTCCCGGGGCCTAAGGAGGCCTTAGGAGGGGGCCACGCAGCCCCCTCCATGAAAATAAAAAATAAAATAAGGTGGCAATGGCCCGGGGATGGGGTCCCGGGTCGAAATGGCTACGGGAGGGGGGCCCACGCGGTCCCCTTACCGGTCCTTTTTTAAAAAAATAAATAAAAGGGGGTCAGGCCCTGGGGTTGGGGTCCCCAGGTCTCAAAAAAATTACAAAAAAGGGGGGCCACACAGCCCCCTTTAAAAAAAAAATCAACAAAAAATAAATCCGGCATCGCGCCGGAGGCCACGCCCCCTCCTTGTCATCACTCTGTAATCGCGCCCCCTGGCGCGTTTGCAGATGGGGAACGAATTCCCCTTGAATACTGGGGGTCTCTGGGGCCAACTAGCTCACTAGGAACCTCCAGTATGCGCCAGGGGCTGCGTTGCAGAGAGGTGTACAGAGGCCACGCCCCTTTTACACCTCTCTGCAACGCAGCTCTGTGGCGCTTTTGGAGGTACATGGTGGGCTAGTTGGACTCCAGGGACCCTCAGGATTCAAGGGGACTTAATCCCCCAACTTAAAACGCGCCACGGGCGCGTTTGCACAGTGGTGAAGGGAGGGGGCGGGGCTTCAGGTGACATGTGTGCAAACAGGCCCCATGGCGCGTTTTAAGATGGGGAATTAAATCCCCTTCAATCCTGAGGGTCCCTGGGGCCAACTAGCCCACCAGGTACGTCCAGAAAGCGCCACAGAGCTGCATTGCAGAGAGGTGCAAAAAGGGGCATTGGCTCTGAACACCTCTCTGCAACGCAGCTCCCTGGCGCATACTGGAGGTACAGGGTGGGCTAGTTGGACCCCAGGGACCCTCATGATTCAAGGGGACTTAATCCCCCAACTTAAAACGCGCCACGGGCGCGTTTGCACAGATGTCACCTCAGGCCCCGCCCCTCCCTTCACCATTGTGCAAATATTCCTCTAAAATCAGCCGAACTACGAATTCCGATTTACTCACCTGTTATCAGGAGAGACCTCAGTGCTGCATCTTTGAGCCCAGTACTGATCCTGAAAAGTAATTTTAACCGTACTTACCAGTAACTTGAATTTCCTTCCATAGGCTAACATTGACTGGTTTCACTTGGAAATTCTTCTAAGTGTGGAGTTTTGGAACTTTATAATATTCCTCTAAAATCAGCCGAACTACGAATTCCGATTTACTCACCTGTTATCAGGAGAGAACCCAGTGCTGCATCTTTAGCCCAGCACTGACCCTGAAAAGTAATTCTAACCGTATTTACCAGTAACTTGTATTTCCTTCCATAGGAATCCATTGTCTGGTTTTCAGCGGAAAAGTTTCAAAGTGTCGATTTTCACAAACTACAAATATTCCTTAAAAATCGCCTGTATGACTTAAACGCATTCTTTCAACTGTTTACAGGAGATGCACCAGTGCTGGATCCAAGATCCACCACTGAGTAAGAAAAAGTAACGATAACACTACTTACCTGCTAAGTGAATTTCCTCCCATAGGATAGCATTGGTGATTCTATGTGAAAAAGTTTCTGTGTCAACTTTTAAAATACAATAATATTCCTTAAAAATCACTACTGTAACCAAAACGCTTTTACTCAACTGTTTACAGGAGATGTCCCAGGACTGAATCTAGGATTCAGTCCTGTGGTTAGAAAAGTAATCCATAAAGTAACTAATTGCATTTAACTTGAAATTCACATTGAGCTCAATGTTGCATTGTGTTTGAAATTGTGTTGCCTATTGCAACAACTGTAACTACTGTACTTAAAAGTCTATTGCCTATTTGCAAAGTATTTAAACTAAAGTAATTCATTCTGAGAAAGTATATTTTGTAATGTAATGTATAATGTAATTACAATGTATTTTAAAAATAAAATATCTAAAAATAAATAGTTTAAAAAAATTTAGTAAATCAGTATCAAAAAATAAATATAACAATTAATACATTTAAAAATTGTCATTTACAAAACCTTTGAAATTCACTGAAAAAAACCATAGGTTTCAGACATGTTATAGTTAGGAATTAGCATTTAAAAAACCTTTGAAATTCACTGAAAAAACCATAGGTTTCAGGCACGTTATAGTTAGAAATTAGCATTTAAAAAACCTTACAAATTCACTGAAAAAACCATAGGTTTTAGGGACATTTATAGTTAGTTGGACATTGCACTCAGTACAAAACCCGTGAAATTCCCCGTTATAGTTAGTTCAGGTAACTATAACTCGCGCCCCGCAATGCACTGCTGATGACGTCACATATTACATCACTCATGACATGGTCAGTGACATCACTGATGACATCACTGATGACATCTCAAATGACATCACTGATGACATCACTGATGACATCATCCATGTGGTAATTTGATGCATCTTCTCACACCCTAATATAACTTTTGATACACCGACTGTAAATTACAGACTGCCATTGTCAAAACCATAGACACTCCAACACCAATTACTATATACACACTCACTGATTCTTAGGTCTACACACACACATCTACTCACTCACCCGTACAGTCACTCATACTTATAGTCACTCAGTACAGGACTATTATATGCACTCATACACCTATATAAACACTCACACACCGCCACTCATCCATAGAGGTTCTCACACACCTAGTCAGTCATGCAAAAATTAAGCACACACCCATTTACTCACCTATACAGTTATACACACACCAGCTCACTTACTCATACAAATACTAGCACATTCTTACGCTCTTATACAATCTCTGATACAAGCACACACTCATCCATACAGTCACTATCACAATCACACACTCTCGCTTATAGCTATTTATATACTCCAACACACATATATACTGCCTTTCACATACGTAGTTACTCACACATGTACCACTGGGACATACATTCACTCACTAACACACTCTTACACACACTTACCCACCCATACAGTCTATCACAGATGCACTCTTGTAACCATCCACCCAGTGAATCACCCACTCACACATCTATGCACAGAGTCGCACACACCCCACCCACACAAACACTCAGGCACCCATACAGATACTCAGCCAACCAATCAATAACTCATATAGACACTCATGTAGCTATTCACAAACCCATGCTGCCACTTACACAGCAACAGACAGACGGATACAGACATTCACCCAGTTTAGTCACTAACCCATGCATTCAGTAAGATACGTTTAACCACTCACTTATAGAGTTAGTCACGCACCTACTAAATCATCCATTCAGACACTTATACACCCACTCATTCTTCAATACGCCTTTCCCTATATATATTAAACATATTTAAACTTTACAGAAACACACAGTCACTGGATGATGTCATTTGAGATGTCATCAGTGATGTCATCAGTGATGTCACTGACCATGTCATGAGTGATGTAATATGTGACGTCATCACTAGTGCATTGCGGGGGCGCGAGTTATAGTTACCTGAACTAACTATAACGGGGAATTTCACGGGTTTTGTACGAGTGCAATGTTCAACTAACTATAACTATCCCTAAAACCTATGGTTTTTTCAGTGAATATATATATATATTCACTGAAAAACAATAGGTTTTAGAGACGTTATAGTTAGAAATTAGCATTTAAAAAACCTTTGAAATTCACTGAAAAAACCATAGGTTTCAGGGACGTTATAGTTAGTTGGACATTTTACTCGTACAAAACCAGAGAAATTCCGCCGTTATAGTTAGTTCAGCTAACTATAACTCGCGCCCCGCAATGCACTGCTGATGATGTCACATATTACATCATTCATGACATGGTCAGTGACATTACTGATGACATCACTGATGACATCTCAAATGACATCACTGATGACATCACTGATGACATCATCCAGC